>JACMZG010001870.1:48079891-48232452 GCA_018340805.1 Microvelia longipes | reverse complement strand
CTTTTTGGGGCTCTCAGGGGCTCTGTGTAACCTCAGTGAAACCCCTTCCCGCACATTGAACGTTTTACTATATAAGTTATTGTAATTTTTTACTTATTATTTGATTATTTATTAAAGCGAAGGGGATCAGGTTACTTTTTCGATGCTTTAAAATTTATCCTGCAGGGCCCCTCTAGTTATATCTCTATGGGACTATAGATAAAAAATACAGAATCAATATGTGTAATTATAAAAATTATAAATTATTTTTAAAAATACAAAATAATATATTGTATAAAAAAGTTTTAAATAATTTAATAATTTGTCTTCAAATAACCATTATAAATAGGTGAACAAGTTTTTATTACTAATGACTTTTTATTAAATAGTTTTAATAATCCTTTGGAAAACCCCAGGTTTATTTATTGAAGTCACGCGGTTTTACATAACCATAATCCCCTTATATTTTTATTTGTTTAACATCAGCTAGATTTATATATGTCAGTCGTTAAATCAATAATTATGAAGTAAATTTACTTAAACTCAACATATATAATCAATTAGTTAAGTATTATTTCACAATTAAGGTTTTGAAATTACATCATTAAAAAGTGATTAACTAAAAAGACAATTTCAAAGAACATATTTTTTTTTAATGTTTTTAAAGGTTACCTTGAATTGACTAATAAATGTTTATGAATCTTAATTTAAAATTGGTATGGTATGTTAAACGATTGAATTTTAATGTTCCGTTCTGTCAAATACCTTTGTTTTCGAAATAGCATTAAAGCATTTTCAAGTACTCTACTTCGAAGATAATAGTATTCTAAAAAATACACTTTAAATTATGTTTATGTGTCGACATATATAATAATAAATGCAATAATGTATAGCATATGAGGTAAGGTTTAGTTTGGGTTTCCCCGTATTCCTTTACCTTAATATTATTTTTTTCAAACGGTTTAATTTATTTTTTGACTAAGAAAGGACCACATTTTTTATTCGAAAAACCCGCGAAGTGTCGCAAGTTTTAAACTACTACCGATAGATGGCGTTACACAACTGATTTCTTTTTGCATGACGTCAACAAGTGATTTCACTTTAACGCCTCTAATGTAAAGATATTAAATGGTAGATGTAAGAATTCCTTTCTGCGTTTTGAATTTGTTATGTAATGGTTGTAGTGTATTTTAGATGGATTGTAACAAGCCTGTCTTAAGAATTATACAGTTAGGTTAAAACAATTATATTTTCCGTTTTTATCGAATTTTCAAAAGAACAATAAGCCGATGAGGTATGGTCCATAAAGGGTGTTCCCAGCGGGCAATATATATATACATATATATAATATATATATATATATATATATATATATATATATATATATATATATATATATATATATATATATATATATATAATATAATAATATATATATTTCAGTAACCCTCTACCCCCGAAGAGGGATAGCGAACCTCTCAAAAGCTTGTCACTAATTAAAAGGTTTGTATTCTATGTTTTAACTTTTTTAAGTATATTATATATATTATATATATATAATATATATATATATATATATATATATAATAATATATATTCAGTTACCCTCTACCCGAAGATGGGATAAGCGAAATCTCTCAAAAGCTTGTCTCTAATTAAAAGGTTTTGTATTCTATGTGTTTTACTTTTTAAGTGTAATTATATATATATATATATATATATATATATAATATATAATATATATATATATATATATATATATATGTCTGTGTATGTGTATATTCATTATAATTTAATTTAATTATTGCTATAAATGTCTGGAACCTTATTTTTTATGAGATGTCTATAACGCCATTACTTTTCAACAATGACACAGCTTTTGTTCAATTAATTTATGAACTTATTTTTGAACCAGCAAAATAGTCGAAGACATCAGATCAAGTAGATTAGTTAATGAAGGATAAAATTTAAACTTTGGGTAAAAGCTGAGACAAGTCCGGGAAGAAAAGTTGTTAGGAAAGCTGGTGAACATTTTCTACCTTTTATGGACCAAATTTATTTTCTTAAGTTATATTAATACGTTAAAATTAAATTAGCCCCCCCCCCTCGCAATTTAATTTTCATTAGGTGTCAGGTACGGAAACCGCTTTACGTGGCATACCTGGCTTTATCATTCCCACCACATAGCTGCCGTAAGTTACACATAACGTAGACTTAATTTATGTATTTATATAAAAGAGCGCCCTACTTGTGGTTCTGTCGTTAGGGGCTCTTAAAAAATAAATAAATAAATATACTGCATGAATCCGGATTAGAATCGACGTATATATTTTTTTTAAGAAATACAAAAGACGTCACTGTTACCATGGTGATTCAAGTGGGTATTACATTTAGGCAAACAATATGACAATTTATAATAAATTCATTCATCTTCGCTAAACAATATATTAAACATGTTCCAAAACTCAGCTGAATAGAATGCGGTAATCAAGTGGGTGGGATAAACCTTGAAAGCGGCTTCAAATAGATTTATATCCAATAAACAGCCGCTCTATTTATAGACCATAAAGCCACTCCTATACTGGGGCTTATAACTGACGCAAGTCCTTTCTCCAAGTTTCTCAAGTACTTAGCTAAGTGCGTTGATGTTAATCTTTTTAAGAATATATAGAACTTAGACTTTGTTTTGTTGATGTTGGATTTGCAAACATATGAAATGTATTAGCTCTTGTCAGGAATTACTATTAACAATAATAAACTTATTGTTACAGACTATAATTGATTGAAAGTTTAGCTGGGAATGCTTGAGGCTTAAGTCCCTTTCTATAAATTAATAATCTCAGACTCCTCTCTAAATGAATCATGAAAATAAGTTTTTCCAAATATTTATATGCTTTAACCTTTCTATTGGTTTTTTTACGAATCAAATGTGACCAATAGCATTGCTTTTTCATGTGAAAAAAGGAATTATTGTAGGTCAAATTTGCAGTCTATTGTAGGTGACGCATTATCGCAGTTACACTGATTTGGAACTGTCTTTTACAACCTACTTGTCATAATTTTATTGTGTTGGTAATTGTGAGTATTGGTTTAACGTGGTTAGATAGGACCGAAATTAACAATCTATAGGTTGTATTGATTCTAAATCTTCAATTAGTACTAAAAATGTTTCTTTTTTTGTTATTTAGATGAGGAAGAAGAAGAAACAGCGAGCGGTTCCGGATCACCCCGAACCAGTGGTCGTGGTGGATCTCACATCCATCTCTGGCAATTCCTCAAAGAACTGCTCAGCTCTCCCGAACAGCACGGTTCCTGCATCAGATGGATCGACAGAGGACAGGGTGTTTTTAAAATTGAAGATTCAGTTCGCGTCGCTCGTTTGTGGGGTAAACGTAAAAATCGTCCTGCCATGAATTACGACAAATTATCAAGATCTATAAGGCAATATTACAAGAAAGGAATAATGAAGAAAACTGAGCGATCGCAACGCTTAGTGTATCAGTTCTGCCACCCTTACGCCCACTAATCTTCTTTCGCTTTTTTAGTAACTTTTTTTATTGAAAAAGTTCACTTAAAAAAGCTCTCCAAAAACAAAATGTAACCCATCCTCTGTATATATTCCTTTATATGCTCTTTAACTTACATTCAATGCGTTTTTGAAGTTATCAAAAACTTAGATGTAACGTTCGAAGAGCCCAGTGTACGCCGTTTTAGGCGAATTATTATTATTATTATTATTAGTATTTTATTAAATTCTAAGAAATTTATGGAATAATTATTATCTCTGAGGTATTGTTAAAAGTGGAAGGTAATTTCCCGCCTCAGTTTTTTTTGTTTTATTTTTTTAAAGGTAGATAACTAACCTGATTTTATAATTATTTTTTTTGTGTTATTGAGACTAAATGAAGTTTGAAAATGATAACAGTTTGATAAATTTTGAGTGATTAATAATTACTCGATTAAAGATTTATCAATTATTCATACAAAGTGAAAATTATTTGCCGATAAGATATTGATTGATAATAAAAGAAATAGAAAAAAAAATTTTTGATTATTGATTAACTACTGAACTTCAAATATATTTTCAGATAAAAAGCGATTAATTTATTATTTTTGAGATCAAAAGCGATTAATTTATTTTTTCAGATCAAAAGCGATTAATTTATTATTTTTCAGATCAAAAGCGATTAATTTATTATTTTTCAGATTTTGATCTGAAAAATTTTTAACTTTTGTCAATTTTTAGATCAAAAGTATTAAATTTGTCACTTTTATGAATAAAAGTTAAACATTCTTCAATTTTAATATTGAAATTTATTTATTTTTCATAATTAATTATTTTTATTACTCTTAATATCTAAACATATTAATTTATCACTCTTTTAAAACCTCTAGAGTGACTTATCATTTTCAACATAAAAACTTCTTAGTCATTCATCAATAACGTTTCCGATCACATATATCTATGATATAAAAGTATAAATGTATGTTCTATGAACGATATTATATTAAATATTAAAAACAATTTAATTTGCTTTAGTATAAAGCAATTAAATTTGTATATTGTACATAGTAATTAGTTTAAGGAAAATAATAATGTTAAGAGACATCCGAACACATAATTAATGTGTCAATTAATTTAAATAATTATTAACCTTAATTTATTAAAATAAGATGGGTCAAGACTAAAATTGTTTTATTAATTTTAATTAATGGTTTTATTTATTTAGTCATTGAATTCATTCATTCAGATTCTTCATTAAATTTATCGCATAAGTGATAAACTTTAAATTTATTTATCAACGAAGTAGTGATTTTTTTAATATTTAATTACATGAGGAATTTTATTAAATGCATCACTTATTTTATTGAATTAATGACTGGTGATTGATTCGATTACCTTTATAAAAAAACTTATCTCTAATTGTTTTGATTTTATTAAATGATCGCTCATTTTTTTAAAAATTGATTAAATTTATCACTTGAGTGATTGATTTGATCAAATTATCACCTTTATTGATTTAATTGGTGTAATATTTAAGTGAGTTGCTTTTGATAAATTACTACTTATGCGATAAACATAAATCAGTTTATGCAATTTTTACATAAAAATTGTTAGGTAATATCTTTTTTTTAATGTTAACCAACCTGATTTTATTACTTATTAAATGACGTAGAGATTTATTACTTGAGGGGCCTTATCTGTTAAATTTTGAATCATTGAAAAAGAACATCTTAGATTATTAATATAATCTAATAAATAGTACATAATTACATTAAATAATATAATAAATTTTTATTTTTAAACAAATTCTTTTATTGCCAAAAGTAATAAAATAAAATGTTTACAATGCAGAGTCAGATACAAATAATTTTTAAAAGCCTTCAGCAATTGATTTACTATAACCTGAACACTAAGCAGGTTACTATAAGGTTACATAGAGCCCTTGGGAGCCCCAAAAAGACGTTTCAAGCCCTGTCAATGTATTGAAATAGTTCCTCTAGTAAAATATCTCTATAATAAGTAATATTAATTATAAGTCTTGACCAATAACGATTAACAATATGTTTAGTTTGTGATAATGATGTACCTTTATATGGCTGTAAATATTGTTATTAATTTAATTAAAACATGATAATTCATATATTATGAATTATTTAATTGTTTAAATACTTATCAGGTAAAAAATAATAATTAATACTCGAAATGGATTTTTATTTTTAGATAAACTATTCATTAGAAAATTGCGAATTTTATTAATTATATTTATAAAAGGTGGCGATGACAAAAAGTAGTTAACCCGCCAATTTTCATTATTTGTTACATTTATTTATCACACTCTGCTGAGATAACTGGAATTTATAGTCTTTCGTATTGTCATTATTAAAAAAAATAATAATATGATTCATTATTAAAATTAATTTATATAGATATAGAAAAGTAGAGATGGCAAAGACTAGTTTGAGATCTAAGTATAGTATACTTATAACCTAACCTGAGTGAAACCTTCCCTTATTGCCTTTTCTATGTCATTATATCTCTATTTAAATAAGCTATTTCTTAAAATAATCAATGTTACCAAAATTATAAAAAATATTTTTTGAACATAAAATTATATTTATTATAAAATTGAAAGCTCATTTAGGTTTTTAAGGTTTAATTATTGAAATATATATTTCAATTTTGATTGTAAATTATGTACAGAGAAATTTATACTAAATTTCGTTTAATACTCTATCTTTAAATTAAATACTCTAATTATACTTTATTAAAAACTCTAAAATTTAGAGTAGTAGCTCTAATAGTTATAGTGACAGAGCTATAGAATTAAATTGGTGAATTTTAATGATATTGAATTTATTATTGTAAAATTTTGTTTTTAAAAATGTGTCATTTTTATAAGAGTTCAAATAAATGAACATAAACTGGATTTTTTAATTTTTTTTTTTATCCAACCTGTTGCTCCATTATAATATTAAGAAACTTTTGTCGAAGTCGGTATGGTTAGGGTTATATAAGTTATATTAGGGGCAAACCCTATTTCAACACATTAACAGACTACTTGTTAAGAGAGGTAGGCCCGTGATCTTGATGGAATCAAGCCCTTGCGCCCTCACTGTTGTAAGAAGTGCACTCTCGATCATATTGCAGTTAGCATCATGCGCTTTTCCTATTAAAAGAATTACAAGTAAGCCTTCGATCTTGATGGAATCAAGCCCTTGCGCCTTTACTGTTATAAGAAGTGCGCTCTCGATTTTGATGGAATCAAGCCCTTGCACCTTTACTGTTATAAGAAGTGCGCTCTCGATCTTGATGGAATCAAGCCCTTACGCCTTTACTATTATAAGAAGTGCGCTCTCGATCTTGATGGAATCAAGCCCTTGCGCCTTTACTGTTATAAGAAGTGCGCCCTCGATCTTGAGGGTTCAAGCCCTTGCGCCTTTACTGTTATATGAAGTGCGCCCTCGGTCTTGATGGATTCAAGGCCTTGCGCCTTTACTGTAATAAGAAGTGCGCCCTCGTTCTTGATGAAGTTAAGATCATGCGCCTTTACTGTTGAGAGAAGAACGCCGTCGAAATTGATGTATTTAAGGCCTTACTGTTAAGAGAATTATAAGTGCCCTCTATCTTAATGGATTCAAGACCTTGTGTGCCCTCACATGTTGTAATAAGTACGATCTACATCCAATTTTTGTTACCTGCATCCTCAATGTCGTACAAAATGAGCCATTTTAAGCATAGTTAGTTTGTCCTACACGCTTGCCCTAATGTGATTAATAAAGAGCAGAAATGTAAATCCTTGGACTCGCTACGCTAGTCGTAAAGAGATTAATAGAATAAGAGATTAGTATTATCTCTAATAATACTTACGGACTGGCTGGATATAATATAATAGACTAATAGTATAGATTAAAATAAATAATAATTCTAGGGTTGCAACATTCACCCTATAAGATTAATGGTATAAAATGTAAGCTAGATTAGCTAACCATGGCATAATGGGATTATTTGTCAGATATATATATATATATATATATATATATATATATATATATATATATATATATATATATATATATATATATATCGGGCTCACTACGCTCACTCTAAAGAGTGGTTAATATTTAATACACTTGAGTTTAAAAAATATATATATTTAATTGTCAAACCACAATACATAAAAAAGAAAAACTCACCGGTTTCAACTATTAATTGGTCATCTTCAGAGTACCTTTTATAAACTGGTATAAAAGGTACTCTGAAGATGACGAATTAATAGTCGAAACCGGTCAGTTTTTCTTTCTTTATGTATTGTGGTTTGACAATTAAATATATATATTTTTTTAACAAGTGTATTAAATATTAACCATGTTTAACATATACCAAAATCTCTGTCCAAAGCAACTAATGATTCACTCTAAAGAGGTTATTAGCGAAGGAATGTGAATACAAAGGCTCACTACGCTAGTGAAGAGATCAATAGTGACAAAAATGTAAATACCGGAGCTAGCTACACTCGTCCTAAAGAGATTAATAGCGACGGAAATATAAAGACCGGAGCTAGCAACACTCGTCCTAAAGAGATTAATAGTGACAAATATATAAAGACCGCAGCAAGGATCTTGAATAAAGGGGATGACGCAATAAGTTGATTTGCCATACAAAGAAGTGGCCCAATCGAAAACTAAAAAATAGAAAGAATTCAACACGAAACACACGTCAAAAACCAACTGCACATGCTTGGTACAAACTGCGCATGCTTACAATTCTTATAACAGTCTTAAACTTAAACTTTAGAGGTAAACTTACCTCTCAATGGTTTCCCATTGTTTATTGCTTGAGAAGGTTATAAGAAAACACGCTTAAATTATCACTCACTGAAGTGGCAAAGTATAGTCCAAAATTTAAAATTAAATAAGTCTAAATGGCTTAACTAGTACCACAAATGTAACAATCACGAAAAGCACAGAAGAAAATTGAGAAGCAAACTCGACAATCTTACTACATAACCTGCGTTTGGGGCCTTTTTTCATTATAACCAAGGGGAAGGTAAGTTTGCTCCTATTTCTCTATCTTATTCAACTTCCATGGGGTCAGAAATGTTCCTTAATGCGTCATCCCCTTTATTCAAGGTCCTTGGACAGGAGCTAGCTACACTCGTCCTAAAGAGATTAATAGTGACGAAAATGAAAATACCGGGGCTCGCTATTCTCGGCCTACTGAGATTAATAGGTAAGAAATGTTAATGCTGGAGCATACTTCACTTAACCCTAGAAACTTATATAAAGTTGGCTTGACCTAACAATTACCATGTCTACACGCGATGTTGAACACCAGGTTGAATCCTCGACACCGATTTTACTAAGAATCCAAGTAGGGAAATAAGTGCGATTTCTGTCACACCTGGCATGTAGTTCACATTTTGTCCACCAGGGAGTTAACTCAAATTTTCCTATGGGCGCGGCCATAGGAAAATTTGATTTGGCCATATTTCTTTTACTCTTGTAAATGTAAACAAAATATTTACGGAACTCAACATTTTTGTTTTTATTGCATTTCTTTGTACATTTTAGTTTAAAATGTTAATAATTTGTGTAAGAAATACGTTTTTTCATATCCGATAGAGGTTTAAGGGCGAATCTTTAAATACTAGGAATATTTTAATTACCTCAAGTGAGCGGCTAATTAAACTTTTTTTTCGCGTGCACTACTTAACCGGCTACATTTTTGCGAGTGATATTTGTTTCCTCTCTTCTAATATTAATTGTAATAATAATTGTATAATTAAAGCAATCGTAATTTCATTTTATATTTAAGGCATTACACTGTCATCTGTATGATCTTCAAAATTTTAATAAAAACATTTAATTTACCTTTACTGTAGTTTCTCTTTTTCTTTAACTAAATTATTATAAGAATTATTTCACTGAATTTAATTAGCACCTTAGATTAGCAAATATATATAAAAGGTATAAAAGCACGAAAACACGATAAAAAGTAAAACTAAACTAATGTTATCAGTGTTGCCAATAAAATTAAATAAAAAACCTAAATCCTAAAAGAGGCATAGAGATATATACTAGAGGGGGCATAGCCTATCTTAATACATTGAGAGGCCTGAAACATTTTTAGTGGGGCTCTCAGGGGCTCTGTGTAACCTCATTGAAACCTCCTCCAAGAGGGAGTTAAGGTTATAATTAATCAATTGTTTTCGGCTTCCCGCAGATTGTTTGTGTTGTGATTTGTATTTTAAACATTCTACTATTTAATTTACTGTTTTTTTCGTTCTGCTTATTTAATGAAAATGATAATCGAATGTGGTCAGGTTACTTTTTCGATGTTTCAAAATTCAACCAATAGGGCCCCTCTAGTAATATATCTCTATGAAAAGAGGAATGCCCATAGAGGGTATATTACTAGAGGGGCCCTATTGGTTTAATTTTGAAACATCGAAAAAGTAACCTAAGTAACCTGACTGTATTCTGTTATCAAAATAATTAAATAAACAGAACAAAAATACAGTAAGTTATATAGTAGACCGTTTAAAATACAAACCAGAACACAAACAATGTGCGAGAAGCTGAAAACAATTGGTTTATTATAACCTTAACTTACTCTTGGAAGAGGTTTTAAAAAGGATACACAGAGCCCCTTAAAGATGTTTCAGGTCCCTTAATGTATTGAGATATGCTATGTCCTTCTAATATATATTTCTATGGTCATGCGCAGTTATTCCAATTTTAGCTATTTTTATTTTTGAGCCAGCTATCAGCTGATCGCGCATGTCTGATTTTTTTACTCAGGTTAATGTAGGAGTTTCCCAACTTGGTTTATATATTACATGATTCGAACCTACCCAGTCCGGGCTAGAGTGCCTGTATAATCATACAGGCACACAGTGATTATACAGGCACTCTAGTCGGGCCTGTGGCATGTCCTATCTCACTACATTAAGAGGCTTGAAACATCATTTAGGGGGCCTTCATGGGCTCTGTGTAACCTCATTGAAACCTCCTTCAAGAGTGAGTTCGGGTTATAATAAATCAATTGTTTTAGGAATACCGCACATTGCTAGTGTTTTGATTTATATTTTAAAAGTTCTTCCATATAGCTTTCTGTGACTTTGTTTTGTTTATTTAATTATATTGATAATCAAAGGTGTTCAAGATACTTTTTGATGTTATAAAATTCAACTAAGAGAGCCTCTCTAGTAAAAATATCCCTACCTGGGAAGGCAGGTTTGCTCCAATTTCTCTATCTCATTGAGAAATGAAGATTGGAGTCAGAAAAGTTGCTGCTTTTCTGAGAGGCAACTCCACCAAAGATCTCAAAATCTTAGGTGTTTTCTATTGGATTCTTCTCTATTTTTACCCTCAACGGAGTCACTTTTCTTTTCTTTATTTATCAGTAATGGGGATCAGTAAAGTTCCCCATCATGTCATCTTTATTAATGACCCCTTATTCTCTAATAACAATATCGATGAGTAATAAAATACCAACATCATGGCGAATCTTTATTTAGCTAAAAATCTTGTCTAACTTTATGTTGGTAACACTGTTTTATAAGTATATATTTTCTTTAACCATCAGCTGTTGTGGTGTGTACGATCGCCTTAACTTTATTATTAAAATTCAGCTTTTCCCTGCTCAAAATTACATTTTCTAGTCAAAGTAAGTCATTTTTCTTATCGAATTATTGTTCATAAATAATTAAAAGTTACGTTACCTTTGCATTGTGATGCAACTGTCGTGATGTTCATTGCATGTTCCAATTGTTCTTGAGTTGAAGGATTTTCACCATTTAGCTTTAAATTTAATCAACCTAATGCTTAGTCATGCAAAAATATCCCAGTACAGCTTATGTTTAACTCTGAATGCGCTCTAATGTTATGGGTGTTAGGATTATTTACATGAATAGTATAAACTGCAGAAATTGAGGCTGGCCCTGGTCATACGTATTGCAATACCTTCAACTAAAGTGATGTTTTTACATACTTATTTTTATAAGGGGTTGGAGGCAGGGGGGTTAACTTAAATGAGGAAAAGTTTGGATTCGATTATCGCAAGCTACAAAAAATTAGCACTGCAGCGGACAACTCATGAACTAACCCCAATAGCTTTTCAAAAATGACCGATTATATATTTGAATTTATGAATAACATTGCAATTTTTGGTTATGACAGCTACATTTATAATTATTATAAAACTATTGTTTTCTTTATTTATTTTTCACAAAAACGGTTTGCCGTTATCACGTTCTGTATTACAAAAATTCAGACTATAAAAGTAAAAAGAAGTCTTTTTAAAACTTTCTCAGAACGTTACTGATGGCAGGTAAATGTAAATTTCATTTAATTAATTTATTGATGTAGTCGATTTTATCAGGTAATTTCATTTAATCACATGTGCGAAGAAAATATATCTTCTAGCACTTTTAAACTTTAGCCACTATTTCATTACTACCTGATTGAATCAATTAAATTATAAATTACTTGAATGAAAAACTTGGAAGTAATCAGAAGCGTTCCGTGTAAGTTTAAACGACGAAGGCCGTTCGAAGAGGTACGGCTAGTTAGAAGTATAACTATACAAAGTATAAAAATTTAATTTCAATCTAACTGTGGGCAGAAAGCGGGAAATGAAGTCACGCCCTCTTAATTTAAAGGTAGGTCTCCCGCTGCGCTAGTGTCGACCGGAATCAAAATTTTCCCACCAGTAAGTTGACAGTCTTACTGTTTAAGTATCTATAGTCTCTGGTCGGAGGTAGAGACAGTGATCCAACTCCCACCTTTTTACTAATAGGCGAGATGGACCAGCTTTCAATCAAGCAGGGTAGCCCCCGATTTTGATGAATTTTAGTACACTACTTATTTTTCTTTGCAATAACTTTTCACGGAGTTGAGTAAACACTGCTATATTTAGTAGTTTTCACACTCGACACCATTTTTTAGTCAAAAAAAAGCTTTAAGGATTGCCAACTCACTTATTACAGACAAAAAGTTTCCTAGTTCTAAACTCAGCAACACTGAATGGTCATTCTATGGTGTGAAATAATAATAAACGAGTTTACAATGAATACTTCTTTAAGAAAAGTGACATTTATCTCTAAAAGTTTGTTAAATCATTAGTAATGCTTAACTTTATCAGTAAAAGGTTTCGCCTTGAACTTTTATATCTCTATGATGTGACCTTAACTAGGGCCATTAATTTTATGGGAACCAATTAGAGCCCAGAGATCTCCCGCAATCATAAATTAGATGTGTGTACAAACAGAAAAAGTGTTAATAACCTCTATTTCTAAAATGTTATTTTTCCCCCTCGCAATTATTATCTTCCCCGGCTTTCCTCGAGAGTAAATTGTCATAAGTACATAAATCTCTCAGCTTGGCCTTGGTATTTAAATGCTTTGGTTCCCTCGGCTTACACCTTAGGAACAAACTAACTGCTCAGGGATATAATAGTATTCTTTACTCCCTAGGTGCATAAGTAACTATTGTTTTGATTTATAATTTTATTTAATTTTGACTGTTCAGGATGGGAAAGCACTTTGGAGAACTAGCCTACATCCGTGGCTTGATATCATTCAGGATCAGCCCTCATGAACAGAAAGCTTTCCCAAGCTTGTCTAAATCTTTACCTGTTCTTTTCTACAGATTCAGATCAAATGTATTTTAAAATTGTTCCTCGTAAGTATTACGATAGCTATTATATATTGACATTTTAAATATACTGTGGGTTGAAATAGTAATGGAGATTTTATTTTACATATAGGACATAGAAATGGACCTAGAGGGTTATCTAAGTACCACTAACTCTCAAATAGATAGAGCAAGGCTCTAAAGTCAATTAGTACGTTCACACATACTTTAGATCCGCGTATCGTATGGGATACGATCTCTCAATACGGTAATTTAAGCTGTATGAACCATGCGGAGGGGATCCGATCGCATACGCTAGAACTAGGGAGATGGAATCTAAATGGATCCCCCGATACGCTGTCTTTTTGTGTGTGTACCTTTAGAGACGATCGTATTTAACGGATAACCTTCTCATCGAACTTTTATTTCTCTTTATTTCACTTCTATATAACCGTTTTTGATCAAATAACTTTTGGAATATTATTTTTTTTAGTGTAACTTTATTATTATGCAAAGAAATCACAATTTAATTAAATATATTTTTAGTTTTAAACTTCCTTATAACCAAAAGTGAAGGTTCACTATACAAGACGCCATGTTTTGGCGGGATCAGTTATCACTCGATCGACTAAACAAATACGCTGCAAGAACCGTGAAGTTAGTTGACCGTATTGCATACGTATTCTAAACGATCCGCGGATCTAGAGTGTGTGTGAACGTACTAAATGAATCCCTGATTCAAAGTATGTGATAGTGGTATTAATCAGGGAGAGATAACCTAGCTAGTAAGCCACATTGCTGGGCCCTTTTTTCTAATTAGACAGAAGATAGTGTTCTACATTATGAATCTTAGTGCAGGCATTTAACGTCTGATCCACAGAAGAGCCTTGACTTTTTTATAAGCTTTTACAGCTTCAACTAGAAACACCAGGTATCCCACTGCCAGACTAAGCTTATCTGCTCTCGAAACCATAAGGCTGAAACATTATTAATTTTATATAAACTGCATTTGAGGGTCCTAAATTTTGCCTAAACCCAGGTTTATTTAGGGTTAGGGATCTTTTATGAGTACCAGACATTGTACAGACTCATAACCACTGCCTTAATGTTTCTTTCTGAGGATGGCGCTTAAAAGGATTATCATCACTTGCATGGAAATCCTCCGACCGGAATTGAATTTGGACTATCTGGGTGGCAGGCTAACATGCTAATTATTAAACCAATGGGATCCAATCAAAATGGTCAATTTGGAGGCACATCCTCAAATCTATTTGGAGGCACTTGGAGCAAATAGTCCTTTTTCTGCAGCTAGCAGAACCAATTCCTTGGGTTGGTGAACTTTCCACAAAGAAAAAACTCATAAAACACTGAACATTTTTTAATCAATTTAAACTCTTCATTTAGTCCCACATGAGATCAACAAATATGCTGTTTTATTTCACTATCAGCATTAATTTGATTTTTACCAAATGAAATGTATACTTTTTTAAAAAAAAAAAAAAAAGAGCCTTTGTCGATTAATTAGTAATTATTTGAAATAAATAAGTATAGTAAGTTCAATATGGTTATATTTTATAATAATAATAATCCCTTAATAATGCAAGGGAACCACAATTTCATATTAGGCAAATCTCATTGGTTCCTTAACAATATTTTTCCATGCTGTCAACTGATAATTACTGTGTGCTATACTATACTATATTTACTGTTTTTGTTAAACCATTAATGTCAAGCATTGATTGAGGTCAGTACCTGAATGGGATAAAACAGATGTTTTTGCTGTCTGAAGACAAACGAATTGAGTCGGAAGATTTACAGCAAAATAAATTAAGTGATTTCCATATGCTGAGGTTGAGCGTAGCGAATCTGATACGATGAGGATAATCGAGCTACCCGAATTAGATTTCACCTGTATTTTTATACCTGTTTCAGCTCTCGCTCTTGGATACCTAGTATACTCTGAGACAGAGAAAACTTTTCATCAGATGTGTCGTAAGAACCCCCAGGATTATGCCAACGACAAGTAGAGCACTCAACACTTAGGTAGAAAATAAACTCCGTAATAGATTCAATTAATCTCCGCAAGATTAATTCAAACCAAACATTGTAATTTCATATGTTGATTAAAAAAAGTCATTCAATTATTTTCAGTTTCTTTTTGACTAGAGTAAATTTTAAAAAAATCTGCAATTTAAAAGGCATAAATAACAAAGAGCTTCTTTAAGTAAAAAAAATAGACCTATTTATAATATACAAGACATATTTTTATTGGTCTTTTCTTACTATGCCTTCAACTTGTTTTTAGCTGTTTTTTTTTTCCAAAAAAAATTGTGTAAATGTTAAAACAAATTGTCTTTTAGTTTATATTAAATTGTTCTTATTATATTTGTTTTTATTTTATTTTTTCCTGAAGGGGGTTGTCAATTTCACTAAAAGAGAGTTTCTATCCTGAAACAGGATGTCAATGTTAGAGAAAAAATTTATTCTAAGGGGAGATCTTATTGGAGCTAATCCATGCACCAATATATTAACGTGACATTCGAATGACAATGTCCATGTCGATGTCACAGTTAATTTTATTATTGTTAATTGAGTTAAATGATTTATTGTATTCTTTTTGTTGAAATATAGAAATAACTTGAAAACTGAAATTGAATAGTTAATAGGTTACGGGCCCAGCAACACATAATAAAGGACGATCGTGAGTAATTAACATTATTAAAATTATATATAAAGAAAATTATGGATAAATCTGAGATACTAAGCAGTATTAATAAATTTGATGGGGATAACTATAGACAGTGGAGATTTCAAATCATATGTGCACTCAGAGCAAAAGGTGTCAAGTATACTCTGAGCCAAGAATGTCCTAAAGATAATCCAGAAGAAGCTACAAAATGGGATAAAGACGATGCTATTGCTTTATGTACCATTACGTCAGCTATGGTATATAAGCAAATCGAGATAATTGAAAATTGTCAAACAGCTAAAGCAGCAATGGAAAAGTTGAATTCAATATATGATATTAAAAGTGAATCAAACAAGCTAATAGTGCATGAAAAGTACCACAGCTACGATGAATCCATCAGACAGTATGGCGCAACATATATCGAAGGTGGAAAGTTTAGCAAAGCAAATTAGAGATTCAGGCGATACAGTTAGTGAAAATTCTATTACAAAGATACTTGGGACTCTACCTGTTAAATATCGAGGTTTTAGACAAGCATGGTTATCAACTAGTGTGATAAGCAGACCCTTATGAACCTAACAGCTAGATTACTTGATGAGGAAACGAGTTTGACTTCGCATGAAGAAAAAGATGTTGCATTAGCTACGAGTAGTGCAAAGAAGACAAGTGACGGTGAGAGAAAACCCCCCGTGTGCTTTAGATGCTCCAAAATTGGCCATATTGCTCGTTATTGTAGATCTAAAAATCTTGGTATTAATAATGTCAAAAACTATAATAATAATCGATCGAATGCGAATAATAATGAAACACAAGGAAATTTTTCAGCTTTTATAGTATCAGGAAAGAAAAAGCAGCATGAAGACCAGGATGATGTCTGGATCATGGATAGCGCGGCATCGTCACATATGTCATATAGGTTAGATTTTTTTGAAACTTTAACAAAAGTAAGAGAAAACTATACTGTCAAACTTGGAAACAGTCATGAAGTACCAGTCAAAGGCAAAGGAAATAAAAATCAAGAAATTGATAAATGGTAATTGGTACGATTCAATAATTCAAGACGTACTTTATATTCCTGAGTTATCTAGAAACTTGTTTTCAGAGGGTGTTTTGACAAACAAGGGAATGCATGTTTTCAAGAAAGGAGATATAGCAGAAGTTTACGATAAAGATGATTTGGTTGCAATAGGGATTAAGGAACCTAATAATTTATATAAAATGCTGTTCAAAACTATCATTAATGATGAATGTTTATTAGTGGATAAAAACTCAAACTTGAAAGTTGGCATGAAAGACTTTCACATATTAACCAAGACAGAATTATTGACATGGTAAATAAGAATTTAGTGACTGGAGTTAATTTAAAGGATGAAAATAAAGTATTTTGCGAAGCGTGTATTTATGGAAAACAACATCAATTTCCATTTAAAAAGAATGAGCATATTAAGGCCAGATATCCTGGAGAAGTAATTTATAGTGATCTCAGTGGGAAGATGTCAGTTGAATCTGCTTCGGGTGCTAGGTATTTTGCTTTGTTTAAAGATGAATATACTGGATATAGAGTTGTATGTTTTTTAAAACATAAAAGTGACACATTGGAATATTTCAAAATTTTGTCAATCAAATTAAAAATAAGTATGGGTATTCAGTGAAGATTCTGCATACAGATAATGGATCAGAATACTGTAATCATGACTTTAGAGAATATATGAAGAAATTAGGGATTGTACACGAGACTACTGCACCATACACTCCACAACAGAATTCAAGAGCAGAACGAGATATGAGAACTATCATGGAGAGTGCAAGATCAATGTTGTATGGAAGAGATGTGCCCAGATATTTATGGGGTGAAGCAGTTAATACAGCAGTGTATATCTTAAACAGGACTGCAACAAATCAAACACCAAATTCAACTCCATTTGAGTTATGGACTGGAAAAAAGGCGGATTTAAGTCATACAAAAATTTTTGGAAGTCCAGCATATATGCTTACGCCAGATGTATCGAGAAATAAACTAGATCCAAAAAGCAAGAAATTTATGTTTGTTGGTTATGAAGGCTATTCAACAAATTATAGATTATTTGATCCCAAAACCAGATTAATCAAAAGTATCGAGAAATGTAGTTTTTGATGAAAATACCTATACTAAAGTGAATAATGCAACCAGTGAGAGTGAGACTGTATTTTTAATTTTTGTGATAACGAAAAAGAAACATTAAGTCAAAATATGATTGAAGATAAAATAAACCAAACTACTGAAGAAAACCACAATGAAGAGCATAATATTGAAGAACATGTAACACTGAACAAGAAGAAAATGATGAAAACAATATAGAAGAACAAAATACAGTTAGTAATCAAAGTAATGATAGTGATAATAGTGAGGGTTTTTCATATGACTTAAGACCAAGAGATGGATTAAAGCAACCGGATAGGTATGAAGCTCATTTTGTGGAAATAGATGAACCAAGAACTTATGAGAAGCTATCAGTGGAATGAATCAAGATAAATGGAAGGAAGCTATTCAGGATGAACTAAAATCATTAGAGAAGTGTGGAACATGGAAAGTTGTCCCAGCCACTGAAGGAAAGAAGGCAATTGGAACTAAGTGGGTTTTTAAAATAAAAAGACAACCGAATGGTGAAATTGCAAGATTCAAAGCAAGATTAGTTGCAAAGGGCTATTCACAAGAATATGGAAGAGACTACTTTGAAACATTTGCTCCAACAACCAGATATGACTCAGTTAGAATAATGTTTGCATTAGCCTCTCAACTATCATATGAACTAATTCAATTTGACATTAAGACAGCATTTCTGAATGGTGATTTAGATGAGGATGTTTATTTGTTACCTCCTCAAGGCACTAATATAGACAGTAATCATGTTTGCAAGCTTGTAAAATCATTGTATGGCCTCAAGCAAGCAGCAAGATGCTGGAATATTAAATTTGATAAATTTTTAAAAAAAATTTGGATTTATTAGTTCGTATGCAGACAAGTGTATTTACAGTGGAAAAGTAGGAAACAAAACCGTTCTTTTAGCTCTTTTTGTGGATGATGGAATGCTTTTTGCTGAAGATGTTGAAACCATTTATCACGTTATTGAGGAAATGAAAAAAGAATTTGAGTTATCAATCGTTGAAAAGCCTAGTTATTATGTCGGAATGGAGATTAAAAGATCTGGAAATAAAATTATAATAAGTCAAAAGAATTACATTAGGCAATTAGTGAAGAAATTTGGAATGGATGACGCAAAAATAAGTTCTGTTCCACTAGATCCTAGCTTAGTGTTACAAAATCCAACAGAAAAAAACATCTATATCGGTACCCTATCGCGAACTGATTGGATCACTTATGTATTTGGCCGTGGTGAGCAGACCTGATATTGCATATGCTGTAAACAAACTTGCTAGGTATGTTAGTAACTTTGATTGGAATCACTGGAATGCTGCGAAGAAAGTAGTACGCTACCTTAAAGGTACTGACGACTTTAGTCTAGAATATCGAAAAGGAGATTCTTTCAAAATAACAGGATATACAGATTCAGACTTTGCCGGAGATCTAGATTCAAGGAAATCAACTTCTGGGTTTGTTTATTTTGCTAATGGGACGCCAATTTTGTGGGGTTCCCAGTTGCAGCGCACTATATCATTATCTACTACTGAAGCTGAGTATATTGCAGCATCGGTTGCAGCCAAAGATGCAGCTTGGCTTCGGCAGTTTATAATTGATGCAAAAATCTGGGACACTTCAACAATTGAACCCATAAGCATCTATATGGACAATCAAAGCTCAATAAAATTAGTCAAAAATCCTATGTATCACAAAAGAACAAAACATATTGAAGTTCGCTATCATTTCATTAGAGAAAAATATGATGAAAAAATTATCGATATTTTATATATTGATACTAAAGATCAACTTGCAGATATTCTCACAAAGGCACTACCAAGGGAGAGATTCTGCATGTTGCGTCAAAATTTTTTTGGGGAGAGGACACGAGATTGTACTAATTAAAATTTTAATTTGTTCAGGGGTCGTTATTGTCCTCGATTGTACCAATTAAAATTAATTTGTTTAGGGGTAATTATTCTCGATTGTACAAAAAAAAAAAAAAAAAAAAAAAAAAAAAAAAAAAATAATTTGTTTAGGGGTAATTATTGAAGCTTTGATTGGGGGTATTGTTTCAAATTGATATTGATGCATGAATTAAGAGGAAGTATTGGAGCTAATCCATGCACCAATATATTAACGTGACATTCGAATGACAATGTCCATGTCGATGTCACAGTTAATTTTATTATTATTAATTGAGTAAATGATTTATTGTATTCTTTTTGTTGAAATATAGAAATAACTTGAAAACTGAAATTGAATAGTTAATAGATCTCAATGTTAGAAACTGAAATTTTATCCTGAGGGGGGATGACCTTGCCTCTAAAAGACACATTTTATTATAAATAGAGAATTTTAATGTCACCTATAAAGAGAATTTATATTATGCAAGAGGAAGACGGTGTTAGAGAGTAAAATTTTATCCAGAATAAAGGTGTCAAAGTCATTTAAAGAGAGTATCTTCTGGAAGGGGAATGTTAATGTTAGATAGTGAAATTTTATCCAGAAGGGGGATGTCATTTTCACTCAGAGAGAAATAAAATTTCCCTAAATGGGGGGGGGGGGTCAATGTCATTTAAAGAGAGTATCTTTCGGAAGGGGGATGCCAATGTCACTTAGAGAGAAATAAAATTATCCTAAGGGGGGGGGGGCAATGACATTTAAAGGAAGTATCTTTGGAAGGAGAGTGTCAATGTGACTTAAAGAGAAATAAAATTATCCTGGGGGGGGGGGGGGTCAATGTCACTTAGAGAGAAATAAAATTTCCTAAAGGGGGGGGGGTGTCAATGTCATTTAAAGAGAGTATCTTTTGGAAAGGGAATGTCACTTAGAGAGAAATAAAATTATCTTAAGGGGGGGGGGGTGTCAATGTCATTTAAAGGAATTATCTTTGGAAGGGAATGTTAATGTCACTTAGAGAGAAATAAAATTATCCTGGGGGGGGGTGAATGTCACTTAGAGAGAAATAAAAATTATCCTAAGGGGGGGGGGTGTCAATGTAATTTAAAGGAAGTATCTGGGGATGTCAATGTTAGAGAGTGAAATTTTATCCAGAAGGGGGATGTCAATGTTAGAGAGTGAAATTTTATCCAGAAGGGGGATGTCAATGTTAGAGAGTGAAATTTTATCCAGAAGGGGGAGTTAGAGAGTGATCCAGAAGGGGATGTCAATGTTAGTGAGTGAAATTTTATCCAGAAGGGGGATGTCAATTTCACTTAGAGAGAGAACTTTTATCCTGATTCCTCATTTATACCGTAGGTATATAGGAAAAGTATTGTTAGCAAAGAAAAATCTGAAACCTGAATGTCCCCAGAATTATCCGAGTCAGGTGTTTTTAAGGCCTCCCGAGTGGTTTTGGCAAAGTTGTGTTGTTGTCATCGTAGCGCCCAAAGTATTTATGCTAGAGAGTTAAAATTTTGTACAACAATCAGTCTACCACTGTAATTTTGCTATTCGGAAAATATTTTTATATGATGCCATTAACCTACAACAATGACTCAGCAAAAATTTCGAAAAATCTAAAAACAGAAAACTAATGCCACTTAAAATCCAATTGAAATTTGCCTCGCGTATAGCTATGTATAAGACTAACATATGCGCTAAGTTTCATCTCATTATCAGCATTAGTTCAATTATTGAATGATTTGTATAAGTTTTTTAAAAAAATCAGAAAATAATCCTATTTAGTTGAAATTTGGTACAAGTGTACCTCTTGACTTACTTACTAAGTATTGTTATAATACAAGTCTATCTATGGTTTTTAGTGGATCATAATAGTTAAGCAGCATCGAGCCTGGTCAGTGCTTGGATAAACGACCCCTGGGAATGAAATGAATGTATTAACTATCTGAGAACAAACGAAGGGAGTACGAAGACGTGTTGCACTATAAATTTAACTACTCGTATTTCTAACGATGAGCGAAGCAAGTCCGAACCAGGGAGGATGAGCGTAGCGAATCTGATGTGATGAGGAAATGTTCCGAGGTACCCCGTACCCGATTTTTGTACCTAAGATTCAGTCAGGGAATTACTTTTAGAGAACTTAAGAAAAAAGTAATAAGGAAAGACAAAATATTAAGTAAAATATTTATTTTTAAAAAAAAAATTAACAGAAAATAATTTTAAAAAATTGCATAACTTCTTAAAAGTAAATCAAAATGTATTAAAAGATCAGAGACCTCAGTACTTAAAAGTAATAGTATTCAGGCATAGAGGTATTATTACTAGAGAGGCCCTATTGGTTGAATTTTGAAACATTGAAAAAATAACTTGAGCACCTTCGACAGTCAATATAATCAAGTAAACAGAATAAAATACAGTAACTTAAAATACAAACAATGTCCAGGAATCTGACAACAAGTGATTTATTATAACCATAACTCACTGTTAGAAGAGGTTAAAAGAGCCCCAAAATGATGTTTCAGATCTCTTAATGTATTGAGATAGACTATGCCCCCTCTAGTAATATATCTCTATGTATTCAGGTGGAAAGGCTTTACTGGATCAATTTGAATTTACCAAATTCATTTAATTTGAAAACAAATCATGCAATATATTATCAATTTTTTAAAAAAAATCATGGTTACTATTTCCCAAAATCTAGCAGCATTAGAGACTATCAATACCTTAAAATGAGGGAAAAGTAATGAATAATTTGTTTTCTTAAGCCAAAAGTTAGGCAATTTTATTTCTTGGCAATTTCTTTCTCATGCCAATACTTGAGCTTCTATTTTGAGTTAAAATTTTATAATTTTACAATTTAATTTACTAACTTTTACAACTAAAATAGTGGTTTTAGACAAACGCAAATAAATGTCTAGTATCCATAGAACCAAGGAAGTTACATAAAGGGGAAGGAACATATCAGGCCTTCACAATGTAAAAAGGTGTCGTCAACCCCACCACTACTCTTTCGGCACTCGTAGCACTACTTTGGCACGTAGCACTACTACATCCTTCCTATCAACCCCCACCACTACTCTTCTCACTCGTAGCACACTACATCCTTCCTCAACCCCCACACTAGCACTCGTAGCACTACTACATCCTTCCTATCAACCCCCACCACTACTCTTTCGGCACTCGTAGCACTACTACATCCTTCCTATCAACCCCCACCACTACTCCTTCGGCACTCGTAGCACTACTACATCCTTCCTATCAACCCCCCCACTACTCCTTCAGGCACTCGTACACTACTACATCCTTCCTATCAACCCCACCACTACTCCTTCGGGCACTCGTAGCACTACTACATCCTTCCTATCAACACTTTATAAACACGTCAAGTTAAATTTTAGTTCTTTATTATTGTGTAGTAGTTAATTGTACATATTTAATGTTATTCTTACCTTGTTTAAGATAATAAAGTTATGAATACTGAGAAATAAAACAATTACTAAAATTAAAGTCTGTTGACATTAAGCGTGTTAGATCTTAAAAGAGAAAAACACAAACTTTATACGCTTCTCCAATACTTTTAAACTCTATATGGGACAAGTTGTCCCTTGCTTATCTATTTTCCTTGAAAACGGTGGCGACGCTTTTTGCCTTTATGCTCCCCCTGTGCTTAGAACCCAAAACTCACGATATAAATCCACCTTCCACTTTTTTGCAAAATTTAGTGTTGCCTTAGAATAATACTATATATAGAAGGAGCACAGGACTGTAAACACAATGTAATTCCACTGATAACACGAAATCCGGTTGACTGGTGCACTTAAGTAATGCTGCCAACCTGATAACAAAACATTATTTTAATATTTGTCATAAATATCTATTAATGAAGAAAGATCGTAAAGACAAATATAATAACTTAAAACACCTGCTGAGTATTTAATAAAACCGGTCTAGATGGCAAAAGGGTGGCGGAATATAAGAATCTACATTTAGTTGACGAGGACTACTTTTTATATATAATTTTAATAAATACGTTAAACAACAATTTAAAATGCTTAAAATATTGTAATGCACCGATATTTATATTAGTATTTTATGAATAATCTATCATTAATTAATAATAGAACATAATAATTCAGCAACCAGAAGTATTGCCAACTTTTTTTTAGAAAATTGTATATTGTTAGGGTGGCAGCAATACTTAGGTGCACCAGTGAACCGCCTTTTGTGTTATCAGTAGTGCTCCTTCTATATATAGTATTATTCTAAGAGTGTTGCATAGAACACCCGAAGTTACCAAAAAGAAATTACCTCTATACAAAAAAAAGTGCCCCAATTTTTTATTGATTTATGATTGAGGTAACTCCCAGGTGGACAAAATGTGAACTAAATGTCAGTTGGATATCGCATTTCTTTCCCTACTGGTTTATTTTGCAATGTTGTTGCTACTTCCCTCCCCTTTCCTTTTCGTTATTATTTGTTTTCCCGATTTCCCCTTTCCTTTTCCTGGTCTCATATAAGTTTTGCCCTTGGTATTTGGGGGACTGAGAAGGCCCTGAGTCCTCGGAAGTTTGGCGAGACTTTAGGTGGAACCTTAAAGTTCTGTAAATAACGTTGTTGCATCTCATACTACGAATTTGGATCTAATACATAATCCTCAGCATATAATAAAGTGGTACTTTGTAAACTTCATAATGAAGTATTGGTACATCATCAATACATTTTTCATCATTATCAAACTATTTTTAATCTTTAATAATTTTTCAAAGTAGTCATATAATTTTTACTATCTTATTTTTACATTTTTTAATCTTTTTAAAGTAACAATTTTGTTTTATATAAGGATTTTATATCTCACATCTTTTCTTTGCTTACTTAATAATTCTTATCACCTCATTTTCTATATTTTAAGTTCACCAGTAAATATAACTATGGTTTTACTACTGTTAGTTGTTACTTTTTCCATTAAATGGTATTCCAATAAATGTTCCATTCAGCTTATGTTATAATATTTTTAAAATAATTTAATATAATTATCATGAGTAATTGAATTATGCACTTGATAAGGTTGATCTACCAGAGGTCAAACATTGATAAATTTATTTGTATAAATATTACAATTCTGTCTAAGAAGACACAATTATTATTTGTTTATTGAAATTGCACCTTTGCTATATTTATTTTTTAGTATTTATATTAAAAGCAACAAATAAGATTTGTCTAAATTTATTAATTTTTCATCTAAAAAAAAGAAACTGTAGTTATCAAATTAACTCCACGCGGCCACCCCTGTCCACAAGCTACTGCTTATACAGAGGGTGCATCTAATTCAAATATGTTATAGAATTGTATTAAAAAAAACTGTATTTTTTATATTATTGTTTTAATAAAACTATTTTGTATTGTTATTTGGGTGATAAATAAATAAAAAAAAAGTATCTAGAAAAGGACTTATAACTTAAATGAAAGCTTGATAAATTCATTTTTATTCAAAATATCGTTTTAATAACTTAAGAGCTTTTGGACTGTTATAAATTGAAATAACAATTAAATTAATAAAGACATCAGTCCTTTTTTAAAATTTATTGAACATAAATTGACGAAGAGCTTCGCCCAGGGATCCTGAGCTTCTTTAGTTCTTGAAATTGACAAAAATGAAAAGTTTGAATAGCGATCAAATTTTGAATGTTTTTATTAAAAATTTAATTTTTCCTTTACCCTTTTTTTTGTAATTTTATTTTAGATTTATTTACTTAGTTAGACACATGACATAAAAAACATTCAAAATTTTATTATTTAATCGAAGAATCAGCTACGTCGATACTTGCTGTTGGATATAAATATCCCTGGACCGGTTACGGCATAAAGCCATCATCAGCAGGCGGGGCAACACTCGAGCTCTCAACTAATAAAGTTATATCAGTGATTAACTTTTAGTCTCAATGAGCACGACGAGCCCTCTGATGATGATTTTATTATTTTTCAAACTTTTTTATTTTTGTCTATTTCAAAAACTTAAGAAACTCTTCATCAATTTATTTTCAATAAATTTAAAAAAAGACTGAAGTTTTCATTAATTTAATTGTTATTAAAATATTGTTTTCACCGAAATAATATTACTTTTAAAGTAAAATGAGCTTTATTGATTTATTTTTTACTTATCCAATTATTATTACTCGTAAAATAACTATAACTCATTTATAAAGTTATTAAAAAAGATCACGACAGCAATTTAAAATGGTATGTTTTTCTTTTAATTTGCAAATTATATTTATAAGTGTAGCCGCCTCCGTGGTTGAAATCGTTAAGGCGTTGGTCTTTACACTGACCTTTGACACCCACGGAGGTCTGGGGTTCGCATCCCAGGTTACGCTCTCAGTTTATAGAAGATTATTGTTTAGATAAATTATCGCCAACTTTAGAATTCACTTTGAGCGTAACGGTTGCTACTACCACCCGAGGTGGTTCCCGCAGGGGGTATCCCTGATGAGCCGCAAGGCTCTAAACGGGCATTATTATTATTTATAAGTGTGCAATTACATAACATTATATTACATTATAAGTGTGTGAAATTTTACATAGTTAAACAAAACAATAAAATTTAAATTTTTAAGCACTCATTAAAAATCATAGAGATATTACAAGAGGGGGCATAGCCTATTTCAATACATTGAGAAGCTAGAAACTTTTTTTTGGGCTCTCAGGGGCTCTGTGTAACCTTATTGAAAACCTCCTTCATGAGTTTGTTAAGGTTGCTTTTCACACATCGTTTTGGAATTTAATTTGAACTTTTTTGTTTGTTTTGTAATTTAAACGTTCTACTATATAAGTTACAGTATTTTTTTGTACTATTTAATTAATTATATTAATAGTTGAAGGTTTTCAGGTTACGATTTTGATATTTCAAAATTTAACCAATCTGGCTCCTGTAGTAATATCTCTACCCAAAATAAAATTCAGATAAATAAAAAATTGAGTATTTAATTTGTTATTAAATAGAACTTAGTCTACTTAACACGGAAAGTAAAATAAAGCATTGGAAATTTTGAAAAAAAAACAATAATAACTTAAACTAAAAATGACAAATCAGGTAATTAATACTTGATATAGTATAATATAAAGATGTTAACACAATATAATTGTGCGAGAAACACCTAGGAAATATAACAAGCAAAATGCAATGCTACATCTGGGATTTGTTCCATCATTCGACATTCATCATCATTGATGGCTCGACATAATGTCATATCCCACTCTGTTTCGTTACGTCTAACTCATCAGGGCGCTCACTGACAGAGCAACAATGCTCTACACTGTTTTCTTACTATACTCGCTGCGCTAATATCTTTTTATCTGGTCACGTGACTAAAATCAGCTGTAACACAGTAAAAAGAAAGAAAAAAATCCCTACAGCTGCAAGGGGGCGATGTGTAGGTGGGGGTAAGTCAGGTTACCCACCCCACGGCACTTCTTATCTAACTCTCCTACACAAAATGAACTATTTTAGCGATATTTATATCATTTCCTTTACTTAAAAATTGTTTAATATTGTTATTTAGCATTCCTGCATACTCAATCTGAATTATATTATTATTTATTCAATGTCTACCTGGAAAAACTATAACTAATTAATAAAATTATGAACAATAAATGTATTGACGTAGAGGAATATGAGAAAGTTTGATATCAAAATTTTCGCTTATCTCAAATTCTTTATAGCAGTCATTTTCATACCACTTCCAAGATAAAATTTATTGACTGACAATAAATGAAAGACGTCGTTATATCTTACCTAATACGTTCAATAAACTTACGAAATTTCGTCTTGATCTAGATATTAATTTTTCACAACTTCTATGTTAATGTCATTTACATTTTTGTATAGTTGGCTCTAGAATGGCGACGAGGGTAGTACGTCAAGATGCTGATAGCATTAGCCAATGCATATATAGGATATCGTCATGTTAAAAACAAAATACTGTCAGCATCTTTATTATCTTGCAACAGCACAGATAATTATTGCATTTGTTAATTCCTTATTTATAAGCATAAGAAATTATAATATATTAGAGCACGCCCACTGGGGGGGGGGGGTTGTACTATGGTTATCCTTTGACATCACCGAAGTACCTGTAGGTATTTTTTTTTCTGAAGTTGGACACCTGATGTTTCTATTTAAACAGCTGTTTTTTCCATGTCGAAAGATATAGCGTGGCGAGTATAGATGGGTTGCCTTAGGAACATACTTGACTTAAAGCAAGCAAGACCAATAGTTTTGAATTTTTGTCGAATCATACAAAAAATAACCTCTCTGACAATCCAGCCTCTATTTGCAGTACGTCCGACATAAGGATTTAGCTTCCATCATCTAAGTCTATTGATTCCTGAAACAAATATCTCATACATTTCAAGGCTATTAATTGAAGGGTTACAACAAAGATTAGATGGGGGGGGGTAATGATAGTTAAAGTCAACTAATTTATTAAAACAAGGTTTTCAGACTTAGCTGCTGTGCAGTCTCAATGCTTTTGATAGTGATATTTGTAGTAGATAGTAATTAGTGAAGTTTATAAATAAATAATAAAATATATCATTTGATACTATCAAGTTTCGCAAAACATGAAAAACATTGTGCGAGAGACACCAAGGAAATGTAACAAGCAAAATGCAATGCTACATTTGGGAACTGTTCCATCATTCGATGGGATCATTGATGGCTCAACATAATGTCATGCCCCACCCAGTTTGGATACATCTTCAGGCTCTGTCGGCGCCCTGATAACGAAACACGTACGTAAGAGTACATGTCTATAAAGCACCCAACTAACAGCATGCATTTTTCAGAGACATCACATTAAATCATTTTATACAACATAGATAATTAAAGAATATAAGCAAAGGATAATAATTAAAACTTGTTTAAATCCATTTTACATAATGTAAGACAAAATAGTCAAACAATAATGTAATATCTATGTGAAATTGTAAATACTATGAAAAATTAAAAAAATTCGTCACCAATGAACAGATATATCTCTTCACAGATATCTCTTTTTCTCTATAATTTTGTACATTCAAAAATTTATTTGTACTTCTTGTTAAAGAAAATAGTAAACATTTATTTATTTATTTATGGTACCAAGCTACCCAGGCAATGATAAGAACGATTGTATCTTTCCTCTAATTATGATTTTCTTTGTAAGCTTAGTTTGAAATAGAGCAGGTTATTATTTTACCTGTGTTCTAAGTTCAATCTCCTGTTTCATGAGTTGTAATACTTTAGCGCTGGTTTCGTCATCCCTGCAATACTCCTCCTTGCTAAGCATTGCCCGTTCTATCTCAGGAGGGCACATGAGAGATACAAGTGTAGATGCCGCACTTCTCTTCCGTATGCCTTTATCTTTCCTTGGAGCTCTCTCAGCTCCTTTCTTCGGAGGTTTCCTGGGTACCGGTGATATATGAACCCCCATCATATGTCTATCTAAAGATTGCTGAAATATAATATCATAAAACAAATACTTAGAGAAACAAACATACAATTTTAGTATTAAAACAGTGCTGTATAATTTCTTTCAAAAAATGTTTGTTTTGTGGATTTTTTAAGCCAGCTAATCAGGGAAATGTGATGGATCACCTAGCAAGTAGGCCATGTTGTTAGGCCCTTTTCGCTAACACTCTTAGACAGAAGATAGTGTCTACCTTATTGCGTCTAATCCTAAGTTTCATTCCTTTTGAAGGACAGCACACGTAACGTTTTTCATCCCTTCTAACAAAAATTCTAGAGACCCCGATCAGGATCAAACCTGTACTGTCTGTATGACAGGCACATGTTCTAAACATTACATCAATGAGAACCCCATTATACATTAGTATAATCTTAAGGTTATGGCTAACCTGGATCCTCAATTGCTTTCTTTGCTAATAATCCAAGAGCCAGGCCTAAAAAATGTGACTCATTTTGTTCTACTTCAAACCAAATTTTTCTGAAAATATATCTTTAATTGTGAAGGAAAAGCATAGTCTGCCTATCTAGAGTGGGAGCCCTTCATATGAATGCGCTTGCTCAAAATATTAGAAAATCCCACAAATTCCAGTTTTCTTGCAATAAGTGGTTCCCTGTTGATCGTGTGCAAAACACGAAGAGAACCTTTTTAAAACGAGGGTTTTTTCGGCAAAATCGGATAACTACATTCAATCGTTTAGTTTAAAAATCTTGATAGGTCAGTTTAGGCACCACTGAGTTTTAAGAAAAAAAATCCCTGCAAGAAGGGAGCGGGAAAAAACTATGTAAACATATCAGGCTATTTTACCCGTATTTTCTTGGCAATGTTTCAAAGATTACTTTGAAAGCAGTTTTCAAAACGATGTAATCAAAAGAAGAACCACAAACAAAGTGAACGATTGCCGGGTAGAAGGTTTTTCCCCTACAGCGGTTTTGGTGGTAGGGATTTTTTTCTCTTTATAAGTGAGAGGTTGGCAGCGGCTACTCTGATTGGTCAATCCCCAAAATACTTATGACCTTGGGGATTTTTAAACTAAATGATAGACTGTACAACTAAAGTTATGACATTTGTTAAATAGCCAAAAAATGCACAAAAAGATAATATTCTTTCAAAGAAATTCGTTGACTTGGCATAAATTAACAAATTTTTATTCTGTTTTTGAAAGAGCCATAACTTTGGTTGAGTTATCCAATTTTGATTATGGAAAATTTTATTATCATTAAAAAATGTTTTTTTCAGGTTTGGCACACAACCCATAGGAAACCACATACTTAAAAAAAACTGAAATTCATGCAATTTTATAAAATTTTATAAAGGCTCCACTCTGGATAGGCAGACTATGCTTTTCCTTCATAATTTAAGGTATATTTTTAGAAAAATTTGGTTCAAAGTAGTACAAAATGAGTCACATACAATATACTTGAAAACTATTCATATGGTTTTAAATACTCTAAATATACTCTAAAATTTTAGAATAATTAAATTAATTAATTTAATTCATAATAATAATAATTATTATATAATAATTTATATTAATAATTAGTTAATTACATTAAATAATTAAAATTTAATTTAAAATATTAAATACTCTAAACTTACTACTAAACTATTTAGACAAACTTTTACCTTAGTACTTAAAGATGCATTACACACTTCACAAATAAACTTAGAAACAGAAGGAAGCTTGACAGGTAAGTTGATGGGGTCACCAGTGGTCAATTCATCCTTCACTTGGTGCTTAGAGGCAATGTGCTTGCGAAGTCGGAACTTGGTTTTAGTTTTATAATCACAATCACCACACTCGTGAACTAAAACCACATAATAAAAGAACCATTCATTTACTAACAAACTACAGTTATAAGAGTAATAATATTGAGAAGGTCAGCCTGGTAAGTAGATTACTCCTATGGATCCTGTTCACCCTATCCATAAATGTACACATACATACACAGACACACATACGTAATTTAATTAATAAAAGAAAGACAAACTAAACATAGAGGAACAGATACAGTAACTTACGACTTAACACTTACTAGTTTATCTATATCAAAGTTAGGTAATAATAATAATTGGTACAAATATTTAGTGCCAACCAACACATAACTTTTCCTAAATACCTTTAGTATGAAAGGGGGAAAAGCAAAAGATTATACACACCCTTAGGATGCTTTTGACTGATGTGTTTCCTCAACTTGGAGTAGTCATCTGTAGAATAATAACAGGCTAAAAACTGACAAATGTGAAGTCTATGTTGTCTCATGTGTCGGTTGTAAAGCCTCAACTTTATAAATGTTATTCGACATTTTTCACATCTGAAAAAAATACACAACTTTAGATATTGAAGAATTTATGTTTCATTGTATAACACTATTAGAGAGTAAAAGCACTGCAGTGAATTACCGAAATTATTAGCATGTAACAATATTACAACATTTTAAAACATTTGTCACATAAGACATTGACAAATTGTCATAAGCCAATACGCCCTCTCAATGCCTTATGTTACATATAGTGTTACGTTTCAGAAGTTTTATAGAAATTAAGTTTAATTATTTTATAGTTTAAAAAGTTTCATAAACAAAATATTTTAAATTGTTCAAATTTGTAAATAAACAAAAAAACGTTAAATTTTGATTAACTAAATTTTAAAGCATAAAAACTGACTTTTCAAATCAACCCTAATTTAGATGAATGTCTACCAAGTTTAATTCTATCTAAACTTTTAGTTAGGACATCCGCAACCATATTATTGGTATCTAAATAATTGATTTAGATTGTCCCATCCTCTACCAATTTTCAGATGTAATGAAACTTAACATCAATATGTTTAGTCCTTTTGTGATGAACAGGGTTCTTTGCAAGTTGTTGAGCCCCTGGTTATCACAAAGTATATTAATATGTTTTTGAGAATATTTTTTCATATTAAGGTCATCAAGGATTCTATGTAAAGACAATGCCTCATTCGATACATGAGTTAGTGCAACATACTCAGATTCTGTGCTAGACAGAGCAATAACATTTTGTTTTTTAGAATCCCATGATATTGCGCCCCCTCCTAATATGAAACAATATCCGCTGCGGGAATTCCTGTAGTCCAAGTCTCCAGCCCAATCTGCATCGCAGTATCCAGTCAATTGTTTTCCAGATTTCTTGAATTTTAACTTGTAGTGTGAGGTGGTTTTAAGGTATTGTAATACTCATTTTGCAGCATTCATGTGTTGTAATTTAGGATTTACTGAAAACTGGGCTAAGTAGTTAATACTATATGTTATGTCTGGTCTTGTCCAGACACTTAAATACATAAAATTCCCAATAGGCGTTTGATAATCTTTTTGATTAACAGTTTTTTTTATTTTTTTGTTTGTTTTCAGGATCTAATTTAAATTTTTCGTTAGGGTCTAGTGGTGTAGAAACTCCTCTGCAATTTTCCATACCATAATTTTGCAATCATTTGTTGATATAGTTAGTTTGATCTATAGTTACATATTCCTTATTTTGTTATAAAAATGCAAGATTATTTAGATAAATTTTTCTCAATAGTAGATAAATTAACCCAAACGATGGTGCTCCACCTGAAGATTTCTCACTGTTATACTACTATGTACTTTAGATGAAAATTATAAAAAATTTTCGATGGGCAATCGAAGCAAAGGGATGAATTACCGAAATTATTAGCATGTAACAATATTACAATATTTTAAAACATTTGTCACATAAGACATTGACAAAAAGTCATAATCCAATAAACACATGGCTAAAGTCAGTTGAAAGCCCACCAAACTCTCAATGCTTTCAACCCTCTTTTTTCGAGAGAGTTTCCTCTCTTACTACGCAAGTGAAACATACCTATGGGATTTCTGGCCAGCATGCCTATGAATAGAATGAGACTGCAACTGTTGTTCCTCTCTGAAAGTCTTGCCACATATACTGCAGCGATATGGATGCTCAGAGTGAGCTCTAAACACATGTTTCTTGTACGTAGCAAGTGTTTTCAGAACCTTACCACATCCCTCTACCTCACACCTGTTAAATCAAAACATAGAAATAAAGTGAAAAAATCAGGTACAAGGTACCTCAGAACTTTTCCTCATCACTGGAACACATCGTCAGACTCACTTCCCTCATCCTCAGATAGTAAATAAATCCATTTCATTCTAAACTTTGATGCTTAACTTTTAAGAACAAACAAAAATCATGGATATACTTGTCGTTTGTCGTATTGAAACAAAACTTAGTGTATTCATTTATTACATAGCGATAGTGATAGTGATATGGGGGGAGTGGTAGTAACTACCAGGCAAGTAGGCCACGTTGTTGGGCCTACGGCTCCCTAACATAGTGTTCTACTCCTTTTAATTTCAAGTGCAGGTATATTTCATCTAATCTAGACAGAAGAGCCGTGAATTTCTATGGTTCCTCTCATGCTTTTTCAAGCAATCAAACATATTTTCACTGACTCTTACAGTCTAGTGAAAACTGGGAACAACACGTGCTCTCACTGTTAAACCAAACCTCTACACACTTTAAACTACAAGGCAGAAACAGTATAGTATTATAATGAATCTACAATGAGGGTCCTAAATTTTGCCTATATCCAGTTTCATTTAGGGTAAGAGATCTTTAACGAGTACCTGACAACGCACAGGCTCGAGACCACCGGCTTTACGCCCCTTCTGGAGGACGTGGTACGCAGAATTTTTATCCCTCTCATAAAAATCCTAGAGGCCCGTGCTGGGATTGAACCCAAGACTAAAGTCCATTCATTCTGTGTAGTGGCCGCGTACCTTGACCACTACACCAAGGGTGACCAAGGGTCACACCAAACATTGCCTAACTCTGAGCTAAACAATATATCACAAAGCCAGATATATTTTGACAGATTTAAAAATGAATAGGCTCGCAAATTTATTGTAAAGTCTTAAACCAAGTTAAATTGGACACAACACACACATTGATATCCAGGTTCACAAAACCTTTTAATGTTAAAATAATCTGAACAGTGGAGTGAATATTTAAATATAAAAAACATCAGTCACTCCATAAAGTAGTAAAGAGTCGGCTTTAGAAGAATAGGCTTTTAGGAAGAGTAGTAAAGAATAGGCTTTATACTGTCAACAGCCATCATCAGTGCCCACCAACAATGTAAAAATAATGAGAGACACAATAACGAAACCAGCAGTAAAACAAAAATAATAATAAAATAACAGTAAATCATATTTTACTAATTACTAACAGCTATATGACTCTGCCTAAAAAGTCAGACTAGGATTCTCCTTCATCAACTCTCCAGTAATTTTATATTTTTAATGTGTACCCTAATGTGATATTTTTATGTGCTTTTAATTTTTTGACTTTTAAAAATTTTTATTTTTAAGTTTATCTTTATTATTACCAAGTTTTTTTTTTATATTTTTACTATATTATATTATGTATTTTGAGTTCATTTCTTTAATATTTGTTGGCTAGGCACTGATGATGATCACAAGATCAAAAGCTGGCTCTGGTTTTAACAAAGGTTTTGAGGAGAGATTTCGGTGTTGTTATTGGTTAGCTTTTACTATTACGTCGAGAAAATGTAGTTTTTAATTTTGGTTTAATATTTGCTGTACTTATCAAGTTTAGCATACTCACGGAAAAGTATTTGTCTCTTGAATAAGACTATGAGAGACGACTTTATGTCTCTTGAGGTGAGAATTACTAGAATATGACTTGTCACAGCCTTCTACATCGCATTGATACGCTTTCTATCAACAAATACAAAACAAAAATAAAATTAGAATATCATTTGGTACTACTGAGTTTTACAGAACATGAATAGTTGACACGATATAATTGTGCCAGAGAAATCAATTCTTCTCTATTACCACCATCCAAACGACCTCATAAATGTAATTTTTTAATTAGAGTTTGCCTACAGTGGATGTCCCATTTCTACAAATATTATATGTTAAAAGTGGATGCCCCCGAAATACAAAAGTATTAAATTAAAAATGGCAAACATACTTGTCCATAATGGGTAAGCAAATGATTTTTCAGTCTGTAAGGTCTAAGGAAGGAAGCAGTGCATCCCTCGTAGGTACATTTATGAGCCTTCTCCACTTCTGAAACAAAGCACCATAACAGTATTAACTAAGCACTATTACCTGCACAATGGACATGAGAGGTCTAATTGCCAAGAAAATCATTTTTATTGGGAAAAAATCACCTGTCCACCATAGAGTAATATAGTATAACAATTCCACAAGAAATTGAGCATTATTGAGAAACTTTCTAAAGGCTCGTTCCAACACGGCAATAAACAGCTTGGCAGATGGCACCAGGGGCGGACTGGCCAATAAGGGCAAGGGCGACAGCCCTCCTCGGGCCCCTCAGCCAAAAATACACTTAAAGAAAAACCAACGATAATTAAAAAAATGATTAACATACTTATTAATTGATATATTCATTACACAAGAGTCAAAGGGGCCTAATAATTTAAGTTAGGCCCTAGGGACAAATGTTTAAAGTATTTAAAAATATTCTCAATTTATTACCTAAATCTAGGTCCTTTAAGGCCCCCATTCTTTATATTTTGACCCTTAAAGGTCCCAAACAGAAGACTAGGGCCTCAAGGGTCCTTAACATACTTGATCAGGGCCCTAGAAAAGTACAAAAAGGGCCCTAAAGATTGAACATAAAATAGTTTAGTTAAACATTTCATTTAAATAAATAAACTTAATTTTTACCTATTTTATACTTATTTAAATAAAATAATATCATTTGACTTAATTTTATGAAATTAAATAAAGCTTGCTATTATCATTAATACTACTCTAGTTAAAAGTAGACTCATCTGAGAAGCATTGTAGGACCCCTCCCTCATTGGGTAATAAATTGAGAATATTTTTTGAGATGAAGGTTTAGGCCCTTTTAGGCCAAACCCTACTCAGGCCTTTTTGACTCAGTCCACCACTGGATGGCACATCACCCTGTTTCAGCCCTCTTTCCATAGTTATGTATTGCTCTAATCCTTGAAAAACAATTTTTATTAATATAAGATAAGATAAGATAAGAATAAACATTTCGTACGCTACTTATAACAATGGGTGGTTATAACCAGCAAAAGAAAATATGTCAAGAAAATGAGAATACATAGAATTAAATTACTATTACTTATTAATTTAAAGAATTTAAATTAATAAATTTTAAAAAGAAATAAAAACAATGCTTACAAATTATGTATTCTATGATGTAAAAGAGTTCATGAATTTTATGTAATTTAATTCTATGTATTCTCATTTTCTTGACATATTTTCTTTTGCTGGTTATAACCACTCATTGTTATAAATAGCGTACGAAATGTTTATTCTTTATCAAAAAGATAGTAATATTTTTCTTCTATCAGGAGCTCTTGAAGTGTAGCAAGAATAGATTCAGTTAAAAGGCCGTCAAAAGCCTTGTCAAAGTCTATGAAGAGTGAAGAGGCATCTGATATTCTATGGATTTTTAAATCAATTGTTTTATAGTTAAAATTCCATCAAGAGTGGAAACCCCTTCTTAAAGCCCATTTGCTCAACAGAAATAGACTCATCAACAATTTTTACTAGCCTCCTCATTATAATACCCATAAACACTTTATAAAGCACTAATAGCAGATTTATAGGGCAATATTTTTTTATTTGCATCATATCTCCTTTTTTAAACAAAAGTATCAGTCTTGATTCAAGCCATTTTCCAGGTATTTTATTTTTCTTAAGACATAAATTAAAAAGACAGATTAATTGAATAGCTAGAGAACGAACACCTGTGATCAAAAACTCATTTATAATTCTATCCTCTCCACTTGCTTTCCTTGTTTGAGGTTCTTTATTATAGACTCCACTTCATCAAGTAAGATTTCACTATCACCAAGTCCATTATTCAATCCTTTATTCTTATTAATTTCATTTTTAGATGTTTTGTTGTTTGATTCTGAATACAAGTCTCTATAGAATTTACAAATGATTCTCAATATGTCTTCATCATTTCTTTTAACACAGTCATCTTCATCCTTCATTGCTAAAATAGTTTTCCTTCCTATTTGTTGCTTCCCCATAACTCTCTTTAAGCTAGATCAAGATCAAGTTCAATTTCTGAACTTGAGAGTTGTTTCTTTTTTTGAGAGTTGTTCAATTTCTTTCTTCTGCAACCACTCTTCTTATTGACTTGTTCTCTTCTCTTCTTATTCTGCAAACTCAATCTTGTTGTTAGCACTGATTCTTTTTAGCCGCCTTCTCTTCTCTAACATCTTTTTTTTTTTTATTTTTTGTTTTTCTGTTTTATTTTTTGTTAAAATCTCATCTGAGGTTTATAATAATATATTAGTTATTTTTTTATAATAATTGTTTAAGTAATTTTTTTTTGTCATCATAAGTCTCAAAGCTTAGCCCAAGTTTTTTGAAGACACCATTTTTGTTTAATTGCTTAACATTTATATTAGTTTTCTTATCCCAAATTTTCCTTCTCTTTTTCCTAAATGATAGTGTAACCTTCCAATACAAATTTTATTAGTTGGACCAACATCTTTTATTAACTCTTTTTTATTTACAATTAAGAAATCAATTTTATTTAATTTTTTTCTATCTGAACTGGAGAAACCAGGTAATTTTAATTATTTACAGCTAAAAGTACCGGGTGTCTCAATAGTGCCAAATTTCTTGATCAATATCCAATAATAATAGAGACCAATAAAAACTAATTATGTATAGAAGAACTAGATTATAGAAACATATTATAAACTGACAAAGATAGACTTGTCAACTCCCGATGAAGATTACTATAATTTTGACTCCTGAGGCTCTACAAAGATAACCAAAAAAATTACATACTCACCACACACACAACACACACACACACACACATATATATATATATATATTATATATATATATAATATATATAATATATATATATATATATACATATATACACACACACACACACACACATATAATATATACTATATATATATATATATATATATATATATATATATATATATATAATATATATTATATATATTATATATATATATAATATATAATATATATATATATATATATATATAATATATATATATATATTATATTGTTTCTGTAGGTGCTGAAAGACACGTATTTAACAGCTTGTTTTTAACATAATTCACTTAATAAGATCATTCAGAAAAATACAGAAGACAATTCATAAATTCATGTAAAAAACAATGATGTCACACTATTATCTAGACCTGCAATCAATTAACTTCAAATATTTCCTTAGTTCAACATAATTCATATAAATAAACATCACAAAGAGTTTAGATGTAATCCATTGACCAAAATAAATGTTAACCATAATCAGAGTCTTAAATTACATAATACCTACTTGAAACAAAAGATAAGAAAAAATATATTTGAAAAAGCTAAAAACAACCATTACTAAATTTTGACCTTTCATTCCCAGCGGTCACCCATTCCGGCACTGACCACGTTCGATAAAACTTAGTGTACTTATTTACTAAATAAAGGTATAAACTCGTACCAAATTTCAACTCAATTGAATTATTTTCTGTTTTACAATTTTTTAAAAAACGTACACATGTCATCTAATAAAAATTGAATCAATACTGACAATGAGATGAAAATTGGCACATATGTTTATCTTATACATGGCTACAAGGGTGAAAATTTCAATCCGATCGCAACATTTTTCTGCATTTAATAACTTTTTAATATTATCACCGAGTCATTATTGCTGGTTCATGACGCCATAAAACCATTATTTTACAATTTATTTCTTAAATTGTTACAAAATATATACATACATAGACATATACAAATTGCTTCTTAGCGTCAAAAAATTTACAAAAGTAAGAAAATAAAAATTAAATGTTACACTTCTCTGTGAACTCGTTAATTGAGTAAAATGTTTCTTCAAGCAAATACATTTTAATTTTCTTGGTGAAAGCCTTAATTTCAAGATTTTGAGTTGTATAGCTCAAACTGTTAAATAATCTAATTGACAGAATTTGAGGGGACTTGAAAGTTTTATACAGCCTACAGTGAGGTACTATAAGTTTATAATTAAATCTGGTATTGTACTGATGGTTGCTATTGTTACTATGGAAATTATTATTACTATGGGCAGATATTAAAAGGTTATATATAACAAGGGATGGTAGAGTCATAAAGGAATGTTTTTTAAAGTAGGGTTTACAGGAGTTGGAATATTGTAAGTTGAAGATGATACGAATGGCTTTTTTTTTAAGAAGGAAGATGTGATGAGCGGAGCTACTGGTTCCCCATAAAGCTACACAGTAGGACATCCTGGAGAAGAAATAAGCGTAGTAGACTGAGATAAGAGTTTTAGTATCTACTACTTGTGATAATTTATGTAGTAAAAAGAGGACAGATGAGAGTTTGTTAGTAAGCAGAGAGGTGTGCTTGTCCCAGGTAAGCTGAGCATCTAAAGTGACACCAAGAAGTTTCAAAGCATTGTCTCTATTGTGTTGTTTAAGCGAAAATATTAAAATCTGGCTTTTATTTTCGTTAAGTGTAACGGAAATAAAATCACACAAGTAAACCTATAGACTGATTTTTTAGAAAAGTTTCAACCCTCTAGCATAAATAAACTGGGAGCTACGATGATAACATACACACACATACATAGACAGACAACTTTGTGAAAACCACTTCTGAAACATTCATTTCAGGCCTTACACCTGAAATGAATAATTCCAGTGACATCCCAATTTCGGTTTTTTTTTTCGCAAACACAATACTTTTCCTATATACTTATATATAAATGAGGAAATTAAAAAGATATTTTAAAAGCTAAAAATAACCATTACTAAATTTAAAAAAAAACAAATATCAAGTATTCTAATAATTAAAAAAACAATTTATCACGAAATGTAAAAGAATGTGTAATTAATTAAACCACTAACAATGATTGATGAGATAAAGTAATACCAGTTTAATTCAATTGTTACAAAAATAAGTTGAAAAAAAATTAAATTAATAAAAATCATAAGAACCTAAACGAGATTAAAATATAATAATTAATCAAAACGAATTAATTTGTTAAATTCAAGATTAAGGTGAATTACCTTCTGCTACTTAAGATAATTAATAAGTAATTGAAATCAAAAGGAATTTGTTTTAATATTTTTAGTCTTTATTTTGATTTTGTTGAGTTCAAATCATTTTGCAAAAATGTATTCGGCGGTAAAATTTATTTTCTTGATGTCCGTTTTGAGTTTTGCTTCATCGAAGGATCTGCAATATTTTTTACTTCAAGATGCCGTCGCAGACTGGGCTTTAAGCTCAAACAATTTTTGTAATCCAAAAGTCACGGGGATGCATTTTGAATCATATTACCAGGTATTTGGTACAAATCAAAAAATCGATGTCAACATAAATGAGAACTACGTAAGATTCTGCAAAAACTTAATTGAAACAGAAGAAAATAAAAATTTTACGATGACATTAAACAATTACGTCGATTACAAAAATCGTTCTGTTATGGTCAATTTCGAACATACAAATATCGTCGATATAGTTTCAAACAATTTTACAATTAACAGTGACAATTTTAAATTCTGGAGTAGTGCCGTTTACTTAACAGTTAATATAACATATACAACGGAAATGCAACTAACATTTAATGCACCGAGCTCGAAGTGTGTAATAGATTACATGAACAATGACGGCACAGACATAACAGCTCTAGACGTCAAGTATGCACGTAACAGCAATATTCATGAACTTATCTCAGAAGATAAATGGAGGGACTGGATAAACCAAGGCGAGGGTAAATCTAAATTCATTTCACCGATTACCAGCAAGTATGATGCATCCATGCAGAACATGTTTAACACACTATGTACTAATTTCAGATTATAATTTAAACAAAATTTCTGTAATATAAGGTTTTAATAAGATAAAAAATCTCATTAAAAATACAATATAAAGAGAACTAAACAATAAAGACAAGTCAAATCAAAATAAACATTGTTATAAATCAACAAAAATTGCTGTATAAACAAATATATTTATATGTTACGTCTAATAATTCTAGGCTCTTATATATGTGTATGTTAATGATTGTTTAAAGTCAATATACAGGGTGACTTACTCTTAGGCCCGTATTCAGAATGATCAAAAGTTTCAAAAAAAATCTCTCCTAGGTTCTTCCTAGGTTGTTCCTAGGTTGTTCCTAGCTTTTTCCTAGCTTCTCTTAGCTTAGTGTCCATTTAGAACATTTTAACGTCCCTAGGGCTAGGAAGAGATCTCTCCTAGGTTCTCCTAGCCTTTTCCTAACTTTGCACCTTAAATTCTAGGAAAAGGCTAGGAAAAAGCTAGGAACAACCTAGGAAGATCCAAGGTAGGTAGAGAGGTACCTTAAATCGTCCCTAGATTGTCTCTAGTCATTTTTTGTTCTATTTTAATAATTGTTTTTGAGTTTAAAATCCGTTTTGGGTAAACAAGAGGGGTTCAGGGCGAAAATTTTTTGGTTGTCATCCCTTATAAAATTTGGGGGTGCTGACCCCAAAAGTCAAATTTTTTTATTGCTCCAAACAACTTCTTTGACCTGAAACGGATTTTTTCGAGCTAATAAAAAACAATTTTTGGTCGGCTCCCCCTTATACATTTTGGGGTGCTGCCCCCAAAAAGTCTAATTTTTTATTGCTCCAAACAACTTCTTTTGACCTGAAACGGATTTTGAGGCAATAAAAAAAAAATTTTTGGTCGGTGTACCCCTTATAATTTTGGGGGTGCTGCCCCAAAAAATCAAAAATTCGTTTATTGCTCCAAACAAATTCTATTGACCTGAAACGGATTTTGAGCCATTAAATTTTTTTTTTTGGTTGGCCCCCCTTATAAATTTTGGGGGTGTTGGCCCCAAACAAAATCAAAAATTTGTTTTAATGCTCCAAACAACTTCTTTTGACCTGAAACGGATTTTGCGCCAGTAAAAAATGTTTTTTTGGACGTGTCCCCTTATAAATTTTGGGGGTCACACCCCCGGGAAAATTACAAAAAAATTACGGAATTTCATTTTATTAGTATCAAATGTTCAGAATATGACGCAAAGGTTGCTCCAATATAATCTAATGTTACTGTAAAAAATCACATATTGGTAATATGATGACCATACATACCAGACGATTAACGACATAATAATTGGGTATTCAAACTTCCAGTTGTCAACTTAGTGGGGTTGTAACGAATTTTATCGCGATAGCTCCACACGAACCTGAGTTAATCAAAGTGATGTATGCTGAAATGCACCAGTGCAGGGTGAATTGCACCACCCTGTATATCTTTTTCATGAGCACTATGTTAATCGTCGCGAAAGTGTGACGTCACAAAATACATATTGGCTCATATCAAAACAAAATGAAACAAAGGATCCTATTATTTATTTTTTGTGATCCAAAGTGACCAATAGCATTGCTTTATTATGTAAACAAAGAAACGTTCTGCAACAAAACGTAACTTCCGTGACGTATTTATATTTGATATGGTCGATTATATACCCGAAGCAAATTTTTTACATTCCATTTACATTTTTTAATTTTTTTGTTAAGCTATAACAAATGTTTTCCCTAAGCAATAGGCTTATGAATACTATAAAAATACACACAGTTCAAGACGTAAAGAAAATCGTGATCTCTACGTTCACAACGTATGAACTCAGAGATGTTTAATGCTGATTTGATTAGAAAGATCAGCTAAGTAACAATCATAACGGGGATAGTAAGCATTGTTTACATTATGTTGGTAGAGTAAACATTATACTTATTGATGTATCTCCCCATTAAAATGTGGGATTCAAAACTCTGCCTTAACGTGGTAGTGTTGTATATTCCCATCTAGAATGAAGTAGAGCTGTTAACTGTTTTGAAAATCCCCGTTTTGAGCGACCGCCTTCTTAATTGCTAAAATTGCAATAAATGCTATCAAATATTATAAATGGAAAGTATCATAAACTTGATGAAACCATATAGAAAATAAATAAAATAATACTAGTGCTGAGTATATTTTATTGAGTATATAATTATTACTGGAAAGTTCTAAACTAAACTAAATAATTACGGGTAAATTGGCTACCTTATAAAGGTAAACAAGACTGAAAAGTATATTATACATTTTGTTTGTTTTGTGTAGTTTTTAAACTGTTCACAATATCAACCGCTTTTAAAACGCCTAAAACGAACTAATTGCTACGTAAACTAATTTGACTTTACGTGATATGACTTTATAGATCAGTGTGAAAAATGGAAGTACCAACTGTAGGGTTTATACAACCCTATAATATGATGATTTATTTATGTCAAATATAATAATTTCTCCTATAAACTTACAATTCAAAAATGTGGCACCCATACACTCTACGAAAGTTTAACCTGTTTTTATTATCACTAACTATGTTATTGTAAAAACATTTAAATAGTACATTAATGACATATAATGATTCCTTCATAAGTGAAAATAAAAATGCAAATCATTCTCTAGTTTCAACCTTCACTGGGTCAAGGTCAACGCACTTTCACATTAGATATACTTAAAATAATCGGCAACTATAAATAAGTTTGTTGTCATTACAAATTTACGTATTTTAAGGGAGTTTATTCTGTGCCAGGTTTGTTTACAAATCATTTGTTTATTTTTGTAGAATATCTCAATATTATTAGTTTTACAGTTCTCTACTAGGTAGCGCTAGTAGTCAAAAATGTCAGTTTACGTAAAATTGAGGTTCAAATTATTGTAAAGATAAATAATAAAATTAAGTTATAGTTAACTCTAATGTAAGTTTTTATTCTATTTTCGTTATATTAACGTTTTAGCACGAATAAATTTACGTAAAATCATTCCTAGGGTTGATTTTTTAAAAGCTAGGAGAAGGCTAGGAAGAAGCTAGGAACAACCTAGGAACAACCTGGAGAGATTTCAAAAACTGATTCTGAATACCGCTAGGCCGAGGAGAAAGCTAGGAACAACCTAGGAGAAGGCTAGGAACAACCTAGGAGAGATTTTTTTAAAATGATTCTGAATACGGGCCTTAATGGGACAAAATAAAAATCTTGATTCTATGGACAAGGATGAACAAAAAATGTCATGTAAGCATAGGGTCGATTCTCAATAGTTCTCTAGAAAAATCGATATATCGAATTATTCGATACTTTACTATCTAATTCTCTAAAACGATCTACAACTTGAAAACTACTAAAGCTAAAGAGATGCGGGTTTCACTATTCTCAAGGACATTAAATTCCCTTTAAAATGGTATACTTTATGTCGCAATCATCACAATTAAACTTTAATTTATTTGCATTTAAAATAAAAATTTTTTTTAGTACTAAAAATGTAAAAAATGTTAAATGCCAAAATCTTCGATATTTGTTCACTCATAGTTGAAACCTAAAAATCTTAAAAACAGCCTCATTCCATACCCTTTAAAATGATATAACATAATCTATGGCTTGTTTTTAACTTTAACCGAGATATTCTTAAAAAACTTGATGTAAGTCGCTTAGATTCTAAATTATTCACTATGTAAACAAAGACATTTACATTTAAATTATTTCAATTTGATTTACAAAATAAACTTTATTTTATTAGTTATAACTATATTATTAATTATTATATGTTTTGTTAATCATAGAAAATAATCAACCCCCTCCCTCCACTCCCATATAGCTTAAAAAACTTAATTTAAGTCTCTTATATAAACAAATGCAACAAAAACATTTCTAGAAGAATTTTGTTGAAAGAATACAAAGTAATAGGTATATTTATACTAATTAAATAATAAATAATAATTAACTTTTTACTGCCAGGGGAATTAAAAATCATTCTCATGTAAATCATAAGAGAGATTCAAACCTTCCTCCTTCAACTCTAATACATAGTCTACATCATCTTAACACTGATTGTGTAGCTTTTTCAATTTGTGCTGCAGTTATTGCAGCTCTTGACTCATGCACTTTTAGCATCAGGTCATCTCGATTTTGTGGGGCTGAATGAAAATTATCCCAATCGCTGGATTGGACGAGAGGGACCAATAGCCTGGCCTCCGAGGTCTCCTGATCTTACACCTCTAGATTTTTTCTCTGGGGCGCAATGAAAGATGAAGTATACAGGCAAGCCCCACAAAATCGAGATGACCTGATGCTAAAAGTGCATGAGTCAAGAGCTGCAATAACTGCAGCACAAATTGAAAAAGCTACACAATCAGTGTTAAGAAGTTGTAGATTTAGATTTAGATTTTTTATTTGTTCCACAAAAAAGTACATTGTTTACAAGATATATAATAGATTGTAATACATAATTCTTATCATATTTTGTTTGGATATACTAAGTGCAATATGTGCACCTCCTAAAAAGCTAAGCTTGTCTAAGGAGGTGGTCTCCAGTCAAATTAACAAAACTTTACAATTCTGTTTGGAACCATAGAAAAGAAAATTTTATAAAATAGATGTAGAGATTAAAAAATATAGAGAAGGAAAATAGAAAGAAAGAGAGAGAGAGAGAAAGGGAAAATAAAATAAAAACAAATTGAAACCTTATAAAAAAACCCATAAGAATTTCAATCCTGTATCTCATGGAGTTTGATCAAGCTGATTCTGGTGCAATTCATAGAGCCAATTTCTTATGAATTTTTTGTAGTCAACAAAGTATGTTTCCACTCTGACTTCATAAGGGAGAGAGTTAAACCAAGCTATTTGTTGGTAAGTATGGTGTCTCTGGGCAAACGAAGTTCTAAGTCTGAGAGTCTGTACTGTCAGTTCTGTTCTTTTTCTAGTTTGATGAGAGTGGTTAGTCCAGGTCTTAGTCTGATTGAAATAAAGTAGAAGACTGGCTTTCATGAACAGAAAGCTCACAGGTAAGACAGGGAAATCTTTGTAAAGTTGGGTGGTTGAGTAATCCCACGGCTTTTTTAAAATAGTTTTAATTATTTTTCTTTGAATAATGTTCAAGGGTTCCATAATGGTAGGAGCAGCACTGCCCCACCCCACCACCCCATAATATAATAATGATTCAACTAATGCATGATAGACTGTTTTGAGGTTAGTTATATCCAATAACTGTCTAAGAGTCCTGAAATAAAACAAAAACTTTCTTAATCTTTGAACAAGAATGCTAATCTGTTTTTTCCATGAAAGATGTCTGTCAATTAAAACTCCTAAGTAGCATATTGTGTCAGTTTGAGTTATTTTTGTAATGCAATTGCAATGGTGATCTTGTTGGATGTCACAGTCATGGTCATGTAGTATTATAGAGGTCATGTTATCAGGTTGACCACTAATATTAGCAGAGAAAGTTATAAATTTAGTTTTTTCAGCATTCAAGGTTAATAGATTTACGTCTAACCAGTTTTTAACCAAATTCATACCTTGAGCTGCCTTTCTGTAAACCTGATTCCATGAATACCCTCTGTAATATAAGATTGTGTCATCTGCAAACCCAATTATATCATTAAAGAATTCATTATTATTATAGAGGTCCAAGTATACTTCCTTGAGGCACTCCATACTTAATCTGTAGAAAAGTGCTACTTGAGGACTCCACCTTGACACATTGGTACCTGTCTTTGAGATAATTGGTCATAAGTCTATTTGCCACCCCTCTTATGCCATAAGATTCAAGTTTTTCCAACAGTCTATCATGAGGCACCGTATCAAAAGCTTTGCTAAGATCCAGACTTATAGCTAAGCATTTTATATTATTGTCAATCATTCACAATAAAGGTAGTTAACTTTGATATAGCATGAGTTGTGCTTTTTGCTTTGACAAAACCAAATTGAGAAGAAGATATTACTTTATTATCATTGAAAAACTCTGTAAATCTAGAGTTGATACACTTTTCATAGATCTTAGCAAAGCTTGAAATGAGAGATATTGGTCTGTAGTTGGATGGGACCGCGCTGCAACCTCTTTTATGTACGGGAATGACAACAGACTGTTTAAACTGTTCAGGGAACTCACCATAAGTCAAACATAAGTTATAAATATGATGAAGTACCGGGACCAAGACAAACTCAGTATGTTTTAAAATATTAGATTTAATCTTGTCTATCCCTGGTGCTTTATCAGATTCAAGCTCATGGATATGTTGACTGATTTCCTCTGTAGTGATCTCTTTTAAATAAATTGACTTATACACAGTAGGCATCTTTTTTATCTTAAACTTGGCTTTATTAATTTTATTGGAAATTTTTAAGGACAATTTTTGCCCTATTTGAGTAAAATATTCATTTAATTTATTTGCAATCTGAGTGGGCTCAGTTAAAGTGGATTGATCTTCAAGAACTAGCTTGTTAATTGAAGTATTTTTATTTTGTTTTGACAAAGTTTCATTGATAGTACTCCAAATCTGTTTTGGGTCACCTTGGGCAGATTCAATCTTAGTAGCATAGTAGTCTTTCTTTGTACGCTTAATAAGATTGTTTAAACATAACTTATATGTGTTATATTTATTAATTAAAATATCATTAAACGGTTGTTTAACTACTTTAGCATACATTTTGTCTCTTTTATCAAGACATCTGATCAGTCCCTCAGTGATCCACGGTTTTAATTTCTTTTTCTTCTTTTTTGAATTAAATATTTTAGTATTATTTAGAATAACTTTATTTACTTTATCACAAAACAATTTACAAGCTAGTTTGGGATCGTTTTCCACCATGACAGGGTCCCAATTTTCAGCTAGTATGTCTCTTTCTATATTTTCATAATCAATTATTTCTACTTTATTGAGGCATTTACTATTTATGTCAGATTGATAATTACTTGCCTTTGATACCAATATACCTGCAGGGTAGTGGTCAGATATTTTAGAGTTAAGCAAGTAAGGAGTGAGCTGATGCTGAGTGCTGTTTCTAACCCAGATATGATCGAGGCAAGACCTCGAGTTCCCTTCAACACGAGTATAGTCAGTTATATATTGAATAAAAGAATTTGATGCCATAATATTAAAAAATTCATGAGATAAACCAGATGGATTAGGATCAAGAAAATTGATATTAAAATCACCTGTAACCAAGTCCAAGCTGGCATGAGCCATACTACTGAGATAACAGTCCAGTGAGGCATTTAAATCACTCACTGTAAATTCCCAACTTCTATAAATAGCAATTAAGTTAACTTAAATTATTGTATTTAAAGTTAATATGTATGCTGTTGCAAGCAGTAAGGGGGTTGTGCCTGACTAAAGAACTATAAATAGTATTTTTAATATAGACAATAATACCGTCACATCTATTTTGTAGTTTAGTACTGGATAGGCCAAGTAGCCTGGAATATCATAAGTAGGTAAGTACTCTCTCAGCCAACATTCAGTCACCACAATAATATGTGTGTTGATTTTCAAAGATTCAATCAAAACCAGGAGCTCATCGTGATGTCTTTCAATACTTCTTATATTTAAATTCAACATATTTAAGCCACTATTATTGATCGACATCATAGACTCAAGCTCAGAGCATTGAACCAATCTTGAATCAACTCCATTATTAGTAAGATCAATGTCTTGAAGTAAGTTTTTCATTTAACCAACACCAGGAGGTTTAAGTGAAAAGAAATTAATAGGAAAAGAAAAGGAAAAGAAAACTGTAGCAGATAAAGACTTTAAATAGACTGTCTTATTAAAAAAAAAATAAAATAATAATAGAAAAAAATGCCTTTTTAGGAAAGGAAAAAAATACCAAATGAAATAGAAATAATATAAAACTAAAAATTCTTCTTCTTATAATTTTAGAAAAAAATAAAAATATGGAAATGTAAAAAAAAAAGGAGGAATACAAATTCAATTAAAATGAGGTTTCTCCTAATTATGTGTATGAAAAATGTAGAGATATGAGTTAAAGTTGATCAAGTTGGTCCTTTGAGTGAATTTCAATAACTTCCGATCCAATTTCCTTCCTTACAAACACTCTTCCTTGCTTGGCCCAGACAAAGGTGAATTTCTTTACTTCTTTAGCTATTTTGAAGGCATCATCAAGCAGCAGGACAGTTTTCTCTGTGAGATGATCAGATAAGTTGAAGTTTCCCTGACTATCAATAAAATTAGAAAGGCTTTTCAGAGGTAGTCCACGCTGTGCTGGAGTCATACTACTCACTTCCTTTTTAAAAGCAGCAAGGATCTCTTCTTTTTTACTACGACGGGTGAATTTATAAATAATTGGTCTGATAGATTTAGATTTATTTTTCACAGACAATCTGTGCGCTACGCTTATATCACTCTCCATTAAATCAACTTGAACTAGTTGGGCTATTTTAGAGAGAATAAGAAACAAGTTTTCTTTAGGGGTTGAAGGTATCCCATGAATAAGTAGGTTATCTCTTCTCATATAGCACTCCATATTTTCATTTTTCTTCACCAAAGCAGAATTTTCCTTTTCTAGGGTAGCGGTTCTTTCTTTTAAGCCTGATATCTCAGTCTTTAAGTCTTGAATCTCTGTAAACAGTATATCTATTTGTTTTGGTGTATCAGCAGGTTTATATTGCTCTAGGACAAATAATCTGTCTTCGAAACAATTTACTGAGGTTTGTAGACTGTTAAAACTTGACAGATTTCAGTTTTAAAAGAACCAAATGATTTTTTGAGTTCTTCCTGACCCGATCGAAATTCTATCCTAACATTCTCCAGTAGTTTATCTATAAAAACCTGCATGTAGACTATGTATAGAGTTGAAGGAGGATGATTGAATCTCTCTATGATTTACATGAAGAATGATTTTAATTCCCCTAGCAGTAAAAAGTTAATTATTTATTTATTATTTAATTATGTATAAATATACCTATTACTTTGTATTCTTTCAACAAAATTCTTCTAGAAATGTTTTTGTTGCATTTGTTTTATTATAAGAGACTTAAATTAAGTTTTTTAAGCTATATGGGAGTGGGTGGAGGGGGTTGATTATTTTCTATGATTAAAAAACATAAATAATTAATAATATAGTTATAACTAATAAATATAAGTTTATTTTGTAAATCAAATTGAAATAATTTAAATGTAAATGTCTTTGTTTACATAGAGAATAAATTTAGAATCTAAGCGACTTACATCAAGTTTTTTTAAGAAATCTCGGTTAAAGTTAAAAACAAGCCATAGATTATTATATCATTTTAAAAGGTATGGAATGAGGCTGTTTTAAGATTTTTAGGTTTCAACTATGAGTGAACAAATATCAAAGATTTGGCATTTAAAATTTTTACATTTTTTTTTTTTATTTAAATGCAAATAATTAAAGTTTAATTGTGATGATTGCGACATAAAGTATACCATTTTAAGGGAATTTAATGCCCTTGAGAATAGTGAAACCCGCATCTCTTTAGCTTTAGTAGTTTTCAAGTTGTAGATCGTTTAAGAGAATTAGATAGTAAGTATCGAATAATTCGATATATCGATTTCTAGAGAACTCATATGCTTACATGACTTTGTTCATCCTGGTCCATAGAATCAAGATTTTTGTCCCATTAAGAGTAAGTCACCCTGTATATAACGAGCCAACCATTGAGCAAAATACAAGTAAAATATATTTTACCTAGAATAATTCAAATAATTATTAGGTATTAGCCTCCCATGGTTGTTTTCCTGTATCTGTTTGTCATATTACTACAGTCTGTCGTTTAGTTTAAAATCCCAAGGTCATAAGTATTTGGGGATTGACCAATCAGAGAAGCCGCTGCCAACCTCTCACTTAAAAAGAGAAAAAAAAAATCCCTACCACAATAACCGCTGTAGGGAAAAACCTTCTTCCTGCAATCGTTCACTTTGTTTGTGGTTCTTCTTTTGACCACATCGTTTTGAAAGCTACATTCAAATTAATCTTAAAATGATATTTTAAAATAAAACTACACAAAAGAAACGTAAAAAAAACATCGCCAAGAAAATACGGGTAAAATAACCTGATTTGTTTTACTGATAGGTTTTACCCGCTCCTTTCTTGCAGGGATTTTTTCTGAAGAATCAGTGGTGCCTAAACTGACCTGTCAAGATTTTTAAACTAAACAATAGACTGTAGTTTATATAAGTGGCATACTGCCATGATATAAGCGAATTTTCAAATGTTTTTTTTAAAAAAAACGTGATTTCTTTACCGGGACTAATGCTGATAATGAAATCTAATTTTGTTAACCATACATAGCAATACATGTTTAATAAATGTCAGCCTGATCTGAACTCTTTATGAAGATTTGTGATTTTTTGAAATGTTTAGGGGGTGATTATTACGGGTTAATGGGGTACACATGTTTCATAAACAATAGGGTTCTGGGCATAGTTGATTTTCGAGTACCAAGTTTCAGTTCGATACGAGAAAGCATTCGAATGTTATTGTGTCCATAGAAACGTCTAGAACAAAAATCTTACTACATATAATATATATATAATATATATATATATATATATAATATATATATATATAATATATATATATATAAATATATATTATATATTATATATATATATATATATATATAATATAAATATAAAATATAATATATATATATATATATAATATATATATATATATATATATATAATATATATATAATCTCCCCCCTTCAAAAACAATCTATCACCCCCTATGACCCCCTATCCTCCATGACCCCAACCACATAAGCTCATTTTATCTTGGAAAATTCACAAAAAATGCAGTGCTTACAATCCTAATAAGTATTGGTTCTTTTCACCAATATTTCTTATATTAAATAAAATAAATAAATACATTGCAAAACCACCAGAAAGTCTCATGAGAGAGAAGTCTTTTAAAAAATATCTATTCGGCTATAGGTGCACTGGCAAAAACAAAAGTGTAGTAAATAAAAAATATGTATAAACAAATATACAAAAAACTATTTTTACAAAGAAATTAGAGGAGATAATTTATAAAATATTTTTTAAAACAATAAAAAACTAAAAAAGAGAAATGAAAGAAGTATTAAGATATAATCTTAATACAGAATTGTATAAGATGAAAGAAAAAAAATTAAGAAAAGTTAATAATATTATAATTTTAAAATAAATCCCAATGTATCTATTTTTTGTATAATTACTTATTATAGTTTTTTTAATTAATTAAAAAAAATTAAAAAATTAATTAATTATTAAAGTGAGTTTTTCTTTATGTTATTCCATTTAAATGTATTTTTTTATTGGAGTTAAAAAATAAAATATTTGTAGTTACAAGAATTATTTTTATTTATTTATTTTTTTAATAGGTTCTTTTGTTTGTTATTATTTTATTAAATTATGATTATCTTATCTTTAAAAGTTGAATTACTTCAAAGAGAATAATACTTAGCGGGAGAACTTAGATATAATAACAGTGATAAGGGGTCTGAAAGTGAAACAGTTCCTGTAAGGTATTGTAACGGTACTTACTCCTACTAGAGCCTCCCAAGAGACAGACTAGAGACTCCCCACTCCTGTACAACCCTTATCAGAGCACATATTTATAATGCACCCAACAAACGGAGAGCATTTTTCAGTGACATCACATTAAATCACTCTATACAACACAGGTAATTACAGAATATATGCGTTAGTTAATAATTAAAACTTATTTTAAATCCATTTTACTTCATTTAAAACAAAATAGTTGAAAAACAATGTACTATTTATGTGAAATTGTAATTATTATGAAAAATGATAAAATGACGTTGCCAATGTATAGTTATGGTACCACGCTACCCAGGGAATGATATGAGCTGTTATAATCAAATACGTTTATTTCTCATTAAATACATTTAATAACTTAAGAGAAGGTTGTGTAGGGTATAGGGTAATAACAAAAAACGGACATCATCAAACATTTAAGAAAACGTAGACATCTTAAAGAGAGTCATAGTCAAAAAGAAAAAAACTAATAAAAACTACTGAAATCATCTCCATCACCTCTTTATTGCACAGATCTGTGTTAAAATAAAATGAGGTTGGTGAAAGCAAGAAGCAAAAAGAGCAGTAGAATGACATAGTAAGGAGCAAGAAATTAATAAAAAGACCGCCCCAGGGGAAAGTGAAAAGTTTTTTGTTCCTTTTCCCTTCCCCCTGGGGCAGTCTCTTATAGAAAAGACTTTTGCACTTTTATAGAAAAGGGACCCCCTTTTGGTAGTCCTTATTCTATAAAAGTACCCATGGGGCAACATTATAGAATAGGGGCCCCCAATCAAAACTAAATTAAACATAAAAATAAAAAAAACTTAAAGATATTCAATCCCAGAATGTGGAATTAGGGGTTTTGGGTGGGGACAATATTAATTGAATATAAAATGAAGGAGGCCTTATTCTATAAAAGAACACTTGAGGGGCATGCTATAGAAAAAGGAGTAATCATATAACATATAATCATACAACAATAAAAAGAATATATGCGTTAGATAATAATTAAAACTTATTTTAAAATGATTTTACTTCATTTAAGACAAAATAGTCAAAAAATAATGTAATATTTATGTTAATTTGTAATTATTATGAAAAATAAAAAAATATGTCCCCAATGTACAGTAATGGTACCAAGCTACCCAGGGAATGATAAGAGCTGTTTCACACACAATAACCTTTTGCTTAACCTCAGTTACATTTTGCTCAGCGGCCAAAATACCTTTTGTAGTTCAGCTATGTCAACTAATCAAAGCAAAGAGCTACTAATTTAGCTATAGGTCTAGGTCCACGAAAAAAAATGCTGATGTTGTTCAGGGGCCAAAACGTGTTTTAGCCCCTGAACAACATCGGCACTCATTTTGACAACCTGAAATATGTGAGTAGACTTAACTGTTGATTCTATTCCACTATAACTAAAATCAACCTTAGCGAACAAATTTTTCTTATCTCGACGCCCACAGATGCTTAGACAGCCCCCAAATGAAACAGGAAATTCACTTGTTGATTCTAGCCCACCATAGTTCAAGATATCAGTTAGCCTGAATAGATAAATGAGGAGTCACGAACTACAAATAACTTCTATGTTTTAAAAGGAAAATGAAGTGTGAGCGATGGGTGGTTATGTATGACCAACCTACAGGATCAGCAGGGTGCGGTCACCCATCCACCGTCTGACCAAACTAAAAAAAACACTTGACTTACTCTTGCATTTGTTCTGACTACACCCTGGTTCTGCTAAGTCCTCTATATCAGACCTATCAAGCTCAAGATCATCAGATTGTCGTCTATATTCTATCTTAGCGCTAGAAGGCATGTTGTCATTTGGTTCATCCTTTATATAACCACCTTCTATTAAATCTGAAATAAAAAACATTTCACGAAATCCACATATATTAATAAAAAATTTAAGATTAACAATTAATACTTCAAAATCCTAAATAAAACATTTAAAAAAAGAAACAATCAAATTTCGAGTATTATAATGCGACACACGGCTAAAATCAGTTGACAGCGTGAAAAAATAAAGCAAGGGAGCCAATAAGGTGAGTTCTGGATGTTAAACCCCGCCCTCATTATCAAAGTAGGCCAACCTTATTGCTTTCTCAACACTATTGTTTTACGCTGTCAATTGATTTTAGCCGTGTGTCGTACTATAATATGTGTACTAACATACGCATAGATATTTTACATAAATAGATTATGCTCTAGGAAAGAGCATGTTAAAAATAAGATTGTTTTAAAATATTAAGAAGATAATTAGAAGTTTTGAACTCAAAAGAACGTAAATTAAGAGTAAATAAAATGCATATTTGGCGTTTATAAATGAATTAGTTTTTTTAATTTATTTGATAGATGTTGAAAATCTTTTTAATAAATAATTGTATCTACTTTATAATAGACAGCTGGACTTCAGCTTTATAGTTGGCAATTCTTTCTAAGAAGAACAAAAAGAAAACGAAGAAACCCAAAGAAGAACGAGAAGAACAGTTGTGATAAGAATTCATTTTCTAAACAAAAGATTTTCCCCATGTATTAGCATAGGACAAATTTTTTAGGAGGTGTTTTTTAATATAATTTATTGTATTTAACTCTTGAAATGTTATGAAATCGAAAGTTAGACATCTATATTTACGTTAGGAAAGAAAACAAGTGTGGTTTGTTCGATTTTTCCGAATAAAATACGGTAGTGAAATGTGACCTTTTTTTGTGCATTTTGGACTCTCCGTTTTTTGACTTTTTTTAATATAATTCATATTATTTAACTCTTGGAATGTTCTGAAATCGAAAGTTGGACATCTATATTATCGAAAAGAAACAAAATGAGTGAGGTTTAGTAGATTTTTCTGAAATAAATACGTAGTAAAATCTAATGTTTGTTTACATTTTGCACTCGTTTGTTTCTGGGTTTTTGTACTATTTTTGACTTCTTATTAAGATAATATCGTATATTATTGGTTTCACGACAAAGGTAATTCGTTTATACTGAAAGAAGTATGTATATCAGCATTTGTGGTATGAATATTAGTAACTTTGTAGATAAGTTGCTCGAGTCACTTCTGTACATTGATGCCGTGCATAATTTAAGTGAAATGTCAACATCTTCTATTCATTGTATAATCTAGAAGACGTGCATGCTAGATTTTTGTTAATTAATAAAGATGCATGGAGACATTGGCACAAGTTGAATCAACTTCATGCATAAATAATTACTGTTGTAAGATGTCAATGTCATTTACTCAATTTTGTTAAAAACCAAATAATCTGTCAATATATAACTGTGCAAGAGACACCTAGAAATATAACAAGCAAAATGCAATACTACACCTGGGATTTGTTCCATCATTCGACATTTGTCTTCATTGATGGCTCTACATAACGTCATGCCTCAAGTTTCGTCACGTTTAACTTATCAGGGTGCTGACGGAGCCTGAACTCACTGTAACCTTTGATTAAAATTCCAAAGAATATAATGTGAAGTATTTACTAGAGAAGAGCGGTGCTCTCTTACCACCATCATGCTTGGTAAGCAAAACATGTATCATTTGATACTACCGAGTTTTGAAAAACATGAATACTCCCACAATATAACTGATCGAGAGACACCTAGGAAATTTATCTTGCAAAATGCAATGCTACAAATTATCTATGTTCATAAAATGATATTGTAATGTCAAACTTTATGACTCACAACAACTGCGAAGCTATGCCCACCTCAGAAAGTCAAGTTCATCACGGTGAAGCCTCACGAGCATCTGTTGCACCTTCATGCGACTGTAGTCAAACTATTTTATTCTTAATTAGGATTTAAACTTGTATTAACCTTTCTTTCATTGTTAAAATTTTATATTATAATAAAATTTAGTGAAATTGATTCTTTTATTTTATTCTAATTTCTCTACCACCTACACCAATTTGGGAGGTTTGTCATATAGGTGCCTGGGCCACTCTAAATCTATAAGATCTGATATACCTTAGCTTGAGCTTTGTTCAGTCAAACACATACCTGACTGAGGTGTCCATCAGTGTCAAGGCAGACAGCATACAAATTTGTGATAATTATTTGTTGTTAAAAAATAGTTTTCTTGTTTTTTGAATCGAGAGAGCATCACATGTGTAGTTCCAGACTTCTCAGGATATATGAATGAATTTCTTGTAAACCTCATTACCTCAAATAGCTGATGCAATTTTAAAACTTAACCAGCAAAAAAAGACTACAGCATTTGAATATTGTGTAATAGTATAATAGAATACTGCCTCCGTGGCCGAGGTTGTTAAGGCGATAGTCTTACACTGACCTTTGACACATCCCAGGTTACGCTCTCAGTTGATAGAAGATTATTGTTTAATATATTATCGCCAATTTTTGATACAATTGAGCGTAACGGTTGCTACTACCACCCGTAGTGGTTCCCGCAGGGGTTATCACTGATGAGCTACAAGGCTCTAAACGGGCATTTTATTATTTTAGGGTAATAGAATACCGTGTTTCTATTTGCGGGTATAGCAAATTTAATGAAACTTGAGATATGACTTCTAATGTAATTCACATTTATAGTTCATGGCACCTCTCTTTGCCAGGTTTTATTTATAAAGACTTCAATTATTGAGAGGTTATAATATCACAAACTACAAAATGACAATTACTGTATCCACACAAGCTATCTGCATTTGATTACAGTAGGTATGACTGATCCTTTTTTCAGTCTAAATCTTTTTGTGGCAGAACATTATGAATTCTAGTAGCATCTAAAATTTCAATTTGATAATTTTATATTGTCAGAAATGTGCAATACATAAAAAAAGTCTCAGAGGAAAATTGAGACGATTCCTCCAATTTTTATGTATGCATGATAAGCGAAAAATAGGGCAGATATCAATCATGAGTCTGTTTAAATTGTAGAAAAAATTGAGTAGTCATGAGTCTGTTTTTGAACAATCCTTTATTTACAAGTATACATACAAAAAGAAAAAGGAATACAAAAAGTTAACAAAAGTATACAAGTAACCCACAAGGCAAAGCCTGAGGGGGGTAGAAATTGTAGATAAACAGATCTTTTAATGAGAAATACAATAGTGATGTGCCAAATTGACTTTTAAACCGATTTTATATGAGTCGACTGTCGACTCAACAGATAATCGAGTGGATAGTTGATTCAAATCGCTTGATTTGATTAAAGTTGATTCGGTTCAATTCAACTTGATTCAACTCAAATAAATAAAAGCTGAAGCAATAAGTAGATTTAATTTACACATTGACATAGGATATTTAAATCAAAACTAGTCAAATGATTAACTTGGCCAACTAAAATTATTTATTCAAGTTAACTTAATTAGTCTTGTACCGACAGGAATATACATTCATAAATGTAAAAATAAAAACAAAGCATACTTGAGTTTATTTAAATCAGACTTAAGCCCATATAAATCAACTAATGTCTACTTCAATCGAGTCGATAGGGTCACCCTGGCTCCTATATGACAAACCTCCCAAATTGGTGTAGGTGGTAGAGAAATTAGAATAAAATAAAAGAATCAATTTCACTAAATTTTATTATAATATAAATTTTAACAATGAAAGAAAGGTTTAATACAAGTTTAAATCCTAATTAAGAATAAAATAGTTTGACTACAGTCGCACGAAGGTTGCAACAGATGCTCGTGAAGGCTTCACCGTGATGAAACTTGACTTTCTTGAGGTGGGCATAGCTTCGCAGTTGTTGTGAGTCATAAAGTTTGACATTACAATATCATTTATGAACATAGATAATTTGTAGCATTGCATTTTGCAAGATAAATTTCCTAGGTGTCTCTCGATCAGTTATATTGTGGGAGTATTCATGTTTTTCAAAACTCGGTAGTATCAAATGATACATGTTTTGCTTACCAAGCATGATGGTGGTAAGAGAGCACCGCTCTTCTCTAGTAAATACTTCACATTATATCTTTGGAATTTTAATCAAAGGTTACAGTGAGTTCAGGCTCCGTCAGCACCCTGATAAGTTAAACGTGACGAAACTTGAGGCATGACGTTATGTAGAGCCATCAATGAAGACAATGTCGAATGATGGAACAAATCCCAGGTGTAGTATTGCATTTTGCTTGTTATATTTCCTAGGTGTCTCTTGCACAGTTATATATGACAGATTATTTGGTTTTTAACATAAATTGAGTAAATGACATTGACATCTTACAACAGTATTATTTATGCATGAAGTTGATTCAACTTGTGCCAATGTCTCCATGCATCCTTTATTAATTAACAAAAATCTAGCATGCACGTCTTCTAGATTATACAAATGAATAGAAGATGTTGACATTTCACTTAAATTATGCACGCATCAATGTACAGAAGTGACTCGAGCAACTTATCTACAAAGTTACTAATATTCCATACCACAAATGCTGATATACATACTTCTTTCAGTATAAACGAATTACCTTTGTCGTTGAAACCAATAATATACGATATTATCTTAATAAGAAGTCAAAAATAGTACAAAAACACCAGAAACAAACGAGTGCAAAATGTAAACAAAAACATTAGATTTTACTACCGTATTATTTCAGAAAAATCTACTAAACCTCACTCATTTGTTTCTTTCGATAATATAGATGTCCAACTTCGATTTCAGAACATTCCAAGAGTTAAATAATATGAATATATTAAAAAAGTCAAAAAACGGAGAGTCCAAAATGCACAAAAAAAGGTCACATTTCACTACCGTATTTTATTCGGAAAAATCGAACAAACCACACTTGTTTTCTTTCCTAACGTAAATATAGATGTCTAACTTTCGATTTCATAACATTTCAAGAGTTAAATACAATAAATTATATTAAAAAACACCTCCTAAAAAATTTGTCCTATGCTAATACATGGGGAAAATCTTTTGTTTAGAAAATGGTTCTTATCAGTAGGTTACACCAAACTGTACTGTGGTTATCTCTAGGTTACCCTTGTCCAGCTGTGGATTGAAACTCCATGGGAAAAAAAATTAAACTACAACACTGAAAAAAATCATTCTACCAACTGAAGAAAATTGATAAAGATATCTAAAGAGAGATTTTCAATTCTATTTTGATATTCTTATCATTTAATTTGTCTAGATTTGTGTTGTAATCTAATTATTTATTTAGTTTGAGTTGAACAATGCGGAAAAAACGTTCAAACAAGTTAAATGTGTCTCAATTATTTGTTTTAAAACAAAAAGAAAGTACAGAAACGAAAATATTTCAAAAGTGTAACAATAGTTTCAGTCAGGTTGTGAGTGGTGTAAATCCAGATTCAAGCGAATATCAAAATATCTGGCCTGAATTAAGTAACGATGCAAAGAGTAAGACGAAAATAAGTAACACTGTCGATTTAAATGTCGCCCAAATAGTTAATAAAATTAAAAAAATAGAAATTCAGGATATTAAGCAAACAGAGGCGGAAACTTCTAGTTTAATTGAAAAATGCTCAAATTTTCCTAATTTGGAAGAAAGCAGTAAAAGCGTAATGAAAAGAAAGAAAATTAAAAGCTTATCATTGTCTGATCCAGTTCAATCTGTACTTAGTAAGGACTGTGATACAAACATTAGAAAGAAGTCTAGAGGAAAGACTGTGAATTCTGGTCAGAGTTTGGTAAATAGCTCTCAGAATTTAAATTCAAATGCAGCTGAATTCCTTCACACACCCCCAAGTTTTGAAGCATCAACTTTGGTAAAGACGAGACATTTCGGTAAAGGAAAGGTCAAACGGAACGATCCAATTAGTTTTAATTTAGAAGCTGCTATCGAAGTGAGTATTAGCTTTATTTGTTATATACAGGCTCGCAGCCTTGATATTGAAAACTTGAAAGGGGGACGAAATCAATCCTAGAGGGAGCAATGTTTCACTCACCTTTAAGGAACTGCTGCTGAAAATTACTTTGTTAGAGGGGGGGGGGAGCGACACCCCACTTGGCCTCTACCTGGCTATGGGCCTGATTCTATAGTGGAATAGAATAGCAAGTAAAGCGACTCCCCTCAAAAACTTGGGCCGGTTTTAAAAACTCGATTAATTTAAATTTCATCATTATTATTTATGGTTTATTAGCCAATTTGCTATAAGAGATTACTGTCATATGATACTAATCGACACTTTTATAGAAAAGGGACCCCCTTTTGGTGGTCCTTACTCTATAAAAGTTCCCATGGGGTGACATTATAGAATAGGAACCTCATATCAACACTGAATTAAACATTAAAAACTAAAGATATTCAATTCCTAACGGGACAGAATGTGGAATTAGGGGTTTTGGGTGGGGTCAAATCACCTATCCCATGCAGCCTGTATGTTTGTCCATAAAATACAATGTACACATTTCATCAATTTTATATAATTTATAATGAGTTTTGAGTGAATTCTTCCTTTAAAGATTGTTAAAGGAAGCAATACAAAGGTTATTGTATTATCCTTAAATTCTCAAATCTAAGTTTGTTACGGTATAATTAAAGGGGGTCCCTTTTCTATAAAAGTACCCACGAATCTGTTTATACTAATATAAGGCATAGAAGGAACTAGTCTCTATTTTATGAAATATTAGTATAGCTAATTAGATATCAGGACAGGTATTGCGTAAAGATACCAATAGATAAGAATGAAAGATGAATGTCAACTGTAGTGTATAATATTGTACAAACAATCCTTCTGTGTTGTTTTATTTTTTCCAAAAAATAAAATTTGTATATTTTTGGTATTGCTTTGTACGAATTTCTGTCCCAAAAAATGACCTTCATCAATGACATTTGCATAACTTCCTCTACAGTAACTCAAGTTGCTCTTTGCAACTTTAGCACCATGAGCCGAAAATGTCTTCTTTTGACATCAATACTTGTTTAACACATAGTTCTCTGTCCAAATATTTGATTCTCATTAGGAAACCAGATGCAGTCTTTGAGATTGTCAGTATTTCCAAAGACAATTGTATGGTTAGATTGATGATCACGAATAGGCAAAAATTAGGTAATCACAAACTGATGGGAAAGACTGATTGATGGGTATGATGGAAAATTCCCTTATATATTGAGTGAAATTCCCTTATTATTGAGTAGTATTGATAGGAAATTCCCTTATATATTGAGTAGGAAATTCCCTTATATATTGAGTAGGAATATATATGAGTAGGAAATTCCCTTATATATTGAGTAGGAAATTCCCTTATATATTGAGTGGGAAATGCCCTTATATATTGAGTGGGATTTCTCTTATATATTGAGGAGGAAATTCCCTTATATATTGAGTGGGAATCCCCTTATATACTGAGTGGGAATTCCCTTATATATGAGTAGAAAATTCCCTTATAAACTGAGTGTGAAATTCCCTTATATATTGAGTAGAAAATTCCCTTATATATTGAGTGGGAAATTCCCTTATATACTGAGGTGGGAAATTCCCTTATATATTGAGTAGGGAAATTCCCTATACTGAGTAAATTCCTTATATATTGAGTAGGAAATTCCCTTATATATTGAGTAGGAACTTATATATTGAGTAGGTATTGAGTAGGAAATTCCCTTAGTAATATTGAGTAGGAAATTCCCTTAAATATTGAGTAGGAAATTCCCTTATATATTGAGTAGAAAATTCCCTTATATACTGAGTGGGAAATTCCCTTATATATTGAGTAGGAAATTCCCTTATATACTATATTGAGTGGGAAATGCCCTTATATACTGAGTGGGAATTTCCATTATATATTGGTAGGAAATTCCCTTATAATGAGTAGGTAATTCCCTTATGTACTGAGTGGAATTCCCTTATATTTTGAGTAGGAAATTCCCTTATATATCGAGTAGGAATTTCTCTTATATATTGAGTAGGAAATTCCCTTATATATTGAGTGGAAAATTCCCTTATATACTAAGTGGGAAATTCCCTTATATATTGAGTAGGAAATTCCCTTATATATTGAGTAGGAAATTCCCTTAAATATTGAGTAGGAAATTCCCTTATATATTGAGTAGAAAATTCCCTTATATACTGAGTGGGAAATTCCCTTATATATTGAGTAAAAATTATTACTGAGTGGGAAATTCCCATATATATTGAGTGGGAAATGCCCTTATATACTGAGTGGGAAATTCCATTATATATTGAGTAGGAAATTCCCTTATATAATGAGTAGGAAATTCCCTTATATAATGAGTGGGAAATTCCCTTATATACTGAGTGGGAAATTCCCTTATATATTGAGTAGGAAATTCGCTATATATTGAGTGGGAGTGGGAAATTCCATATATTGAGTGGGAAATTTTAGGTACAACAACATTGAATCTTTAAAATAGGGTCGATGCATGTTACTTGACTTTCAAAAAACCTCTCTAACTCTCGATAATATCAAGTGGTGCAGGGGATCACACCCCTCCTTCCCCCCCCCCCCCCCCCCTCTAATTTAGTCTTACAAACAACCTCACAAGTGTAATTTTATGATTAAACTTTGCTATAAAAATATCAAATCCCATGTCACCAATTTTTAGTTATTTCTCACTGATCGATTCCCCTGTATCATTAATGTTATCAGGTTACAAGAAAATTTTATTTTAGAAAGTAAAAACTATAATATTAATGATCAAAATAATCTCCCCTCTGAATTTCTATATCAAAAGACAACTCTGGCTTTCGACCTTATAAAAGTCATTATTAGTGCCAATAGACATATAACAATAAACAAATAGACACAACTTATAAAAAAGCAATAAATAAAAAATTTGTTGTTTTTATTTTTTAAATATGTTATATTTATTAGTTAGTTAAGCACTAATGATGACCCTTATTCATTTGAATCTCAGTTTTTTAGTGAATTTCTAAAGGAAAATTATGGTTATTTTTCATTTGAATTATAGTTTTTTGTTCAATGCAAAAAACTATTTTTGTAATGTAATTTTAATAACAGAGATGATAATAAGGGTCTACTTTTTCTTATTATTTCATTTTAAACTTAGTCATTGTCAACAATGCTTTGAGGATATACGTACTTTGGCAACACTGATACTCAAGCTGCTCCGTGGTCGAGGTCGTTAAAACGTTTACTCATTAAGTAATTATACTGACCTGTGTATATTTTTGGTATTGCTTTGTACGAATTTCTGTCCCAAAAAATGACCTTCATCAATGACATTTGCATAACTTCCTCTACAGTAACTCAAGTTGCTCTTTGCAATATAGCACCATGAGCCCAAAATGTCTTCTTTTGACATCAATACTTGTTTAACACATAGTTCTCTGTCCAAATCTTTGATTTTCATATGGGAACCAGATGCAGTCTTTGAGATTGTCAGTATTTCCAAAGACAATTGTATGGTTAGATTGATGATCACGAATAGGCAAAAATTAGGTAATCACAAACTGATGGGAAAGACTGATTGGTGGGTATGATGGAAAATTCCCTTATATATTAAGTGGGAAATTCCCTTATATATTGAGTAGGAAATTCCCTTATATATTGAGTAGGAAATTCTCTTATATATTGAGTAGGAAATTTCCTTATATATCAGTAGGAAATTCCCTTAATATTGAGTAGGAAATTCCCTTATATATTTATATATTGAGTAGGAAATTCCCTTATATATTAAGTGGTAAATTCCATTATATATTGAGTAGGAAATTCCCTATATTGAGTGGAAATTCCCTTATATTGAGTGGGTATTCCCATTATATTGAGTAGGAATTCCCTATATATGAGTAGGAAATATATATTGAGTAGGAAATTCCCTTATATATTGAGTAGGAAATTCCTTATATATGAGTAGGAAATTCCCTTATATATTAAGTGGGAAATTCCATTATATATTGAGTAGGAAATTCCCTTATATATTGAGTGGGAAATCCCCTTATATACTGAGTGGGAAATTCCCTTATATATTGAGTAGAAAATTCCCTTATAAACTGAGTAGGAAATTCCCTTATATATTGAGTGGGAAATGCCCTTATATACTGAGTGGGAAATTCCATTATATATTAGTAGAAATCCCTTATATATTGAGTAGGAAATTCCCTTAATATACTGAGTGGAAATTCCTTATTTTGAGTAGGACTTCCCTTATATATTGAGTGGGAATTTCTCTTATATATTGAGTAGGAAATTCCCTTATATATTGAGTAGAAAATTCCCTTATATATTGAGTAGAACATTCACTTATAAACTGAGTGGGAAATTCTCTTATATATTAGTGGGAAATGCCCTTATATATGAGTGGGAATTTCTCTTATATATTGAGTAGGAAATTCCCTTACTTATATTTGAGTAGGAAATTCCTTATATATTGAGTAGGAAAATTCTCTATATATGAGTAGGAAATTTCCTTATATATTCAGTAGGAAATTCCCTTAAATATTGAGTAGGAAATTCCTTATATATTGAGTAGAATTCCCTTAATTATATATACTGAGTGGAAATTCCCTTATATATTGAGTAGGAAATTCCCTTAATATACTATATATTGAGTGGGAAATGCCCTTATATACTGAGTGGGAAATTCCCTTATATTTTGATAGGAAATTCCTTATATATTGAGTAGGAATTTTCTTATATATTGAGTAGGAAATTCCCTTATATATTGAGTAGGTAGTGGAAATTCCCTTATATATTGAGTAGGAAATTCCCTTATATTGAGTAGGAAATTCCTTAAATATGAGTAGGAAAATTCCTTATATATTGAGTAGAAAATTCCCTATATACTGAGTGGGAAATTCCTTATATATTGAGTAGGAAATTCCCTTATATACTATTTGAGTATATGAAGTGGGAATTCCATTATATATTGGTAGGGAAATTCCTTATAATTTGAGTGGGAAAATGCCTTATATACTGAGTGGAAATTCCATTATATTTTGAGTAGGAAATTCCTTATATACATATATTGAGTGGGAAATGCCCCTATATACTGAGTATATATTGAGTAGGAAATTCCTTATATACTATATATGAGTGGAAATGCCCTTATATACTGAGTGGGAAATTCCATTATATTGAGTAGGAAATTCCCTTATATAAATGAGTAGGTAATTCCCTTATGTACTGAGTGGAAATTCCCTTATATTTTGAGTAGGAAATTCCCTTATATATCGAGTAGGAATTTCTCTTATATATTGAGTAGGAAATTCCCTTATATATTGAGTGGAAATTCCCTTATATACTAAGTGGGAAATTCCCTTATATATTGAGTAGGAAATTCCCTTATATATTGAGTAGAAATTCCTTAAATATTGAGTAGGAAATTCCCTTATATATTGAGTAGAAAATTCCCTTAATATACTGAGTGGGAAATTCCCTTATATATTGAGTAGAAATTCCTTATATACTGAGTGGGAAATTCCCATATATATTATTCCTTATATATTGAGTAGGAAATTCCCTTAAATATTGAGTAGGAAATTCCCTTATATATTGAGTAGAAAATTCCCTTATATACTGAGTGGGAAATTCCCTTATATATTGAGTAGAAAATTCCCTTATATACTGAGTAGGAAATTCGCTTATATATTGAGTGGGAAATTCCCTTATACATTGAGTGGGAAATTCCTTTATATATTGAGTGGGAAATTTTAGGTACAACAACATTGAATCTTTAAAATAGGGTCGATGCATGTTACTTGACTTTCAAAAAACCTCTCTAACTCTCGAAATATCAAGTGGTGCAGGGGATCACACCCCTCCTTACCCCCCCCCCTCTAATTTAGTCTTACAAACAACCTCACAAGTGTAATTTTATGATTAAACTTTGCTATAAAAATATCAAATCCCATGTCACCAATTTTTAGTTATTTCTCACTGATCGATTCCCCTGTATCATTCATGTTATCAGGTTACAAGAAAATTTTATTTTAGAAAGTAAAAACTATAATATTAATGATCAAAATAATCTCCCCTCTGAATTTCTATATCAAAGACAACTCTGGCTTTCGACCTTATAAAAGTCATTATTAGTGCCAATAGACATATAACAATAACAAATAGACACAACTTATAAAAAAGCAATAAATAAAAAATTTGTTTTTTTTTTTTTAAATATGTTATATTTATTAGTTAGTTAAGCACTAATGATGACCCTTATTCATTTGAATCTCAGTTTTTTAGTGAATTTCTAAAGGAAAATTATGGTTATTTTTCATTTGAATTATAGTTTTTTGTTCAATGCAAAAAACTATTTTTGTAATGTAATTTTAATAACAGAGATGATAATAAGGGTCTACTTTTTCTTATTATTTCATTTTAAACTTAGTCATTGTCAACAATGCTTGAGGATATACGTACTCTTGGCAACACTGATACTCAAGCTGCTCCGTGGTCGAGGTCGTTAAAACGTTTACTCATTAAGTAATTATACTGACCTGTGTTACTACGGAGGTCTGGGGTTTCCCATCCCTGTTTACACTCTCCGTTTATAAAAGATAATTGTTCAAAATCGTACACTTGAAGCCTAATGGATGCCTTTACCACATGAGGTAGTTGTCGCAAGTGTTATCCTTGATGAGCTGTAAGGTTTGAAACTGATGTTATTATTATTACTTCCCATGCTGCTGGATCCTTTCTGTGGTCATTCTTGACTTTGAGGTTTTTTTCAGGTTAGTAAACTGCGCCAAAAGAAAGAATTAAAACGTCTTCACAAGAAACCAGTTTTGACAACTGTCACGTGTGGTAATGCTCTCGACTCAACAAACCCTGTTAGGAAGAAAGGCAAAGTAAGACTGAATAAGAAAAAGAAAGTCACTTCACTGAGGCGATGCATCGAGAGGTTGAAGTTAGTGCCTAAAGATGAGAGGGATATACAGAGCTCGCTATGCAAGGTCCATGATGGTATCAATCTCACTAACCGTGATATGGACAAGATTAAAATAGCCAAACTACACAACTCTAAGTTCAGAGAGTAAGTTTTGTTTCTTATGTATGTTATCGAGTATAGGGGGTTTCAGAACCTCATCACCAATTTGGATTCGCTTTTCACGATTCAAAGTACGCAAGAAGCACCACCGTCACTGATAAGAAATTGATAACGAAAGGGTGGTCGTTATTAAAGACCTTATGGGGTTTTTTGTTTTCTTATCTATGACAATTATTTTTTTTAAATTTTTCTCGAAGTGCTTTAATTTAATTAATTTTATCTACTCCTTGTACTGTAAGTTCTACTTACAGTCTTGTTACCTCACACTGTAAATGTATTTTTACTCCCTAGGGAGGAAAAGTGAAAGTGTTGCCGACTTGACAGAATTTTTTAGTAAAATTTTTAGAAAATTTTTAGGATTTTTTTCGGTGTTATGTTGGTACTATGGGTAGAATATACAATATGCACACGCTAATGTTTAAATTACAAATATAGTATTACACATTATTCTATTGACAGCTTACAATAAAATAATGTGAAGATAGTGGCTTTATTCTCTCTTCATCAGAGTAATTGACATGGTAAGAATAAACTAAACTAACACAATAACAATTAAGGAGCTGAAGAATATATTAATAGTTGTTAGTATTAGTTCTCTAGTCGTAGATAAAATTTAATATGCAACAAGGGATGAAAGTTTTCAGCTCTCGTATTATCTCCCTCATCAAGTCTCGGGAGCCAAAATGTTAGTTAACTCCCTTGGCAAGCCTTCGGCGCTGCCTTAGGACGAAACTTTAACTTGAGCTGTAAAACTTACTTTCATCCCTTGTTGCATAAATAACTATTAGGGCGTATGAACTCAGTAGAATCACTATTTCATTGAAAAATAGGGTTTTAATGGGTTGTCACGAATATTTAAACCTTCTTATTGAGTGATAAAAAGGTGAAAATCACAATATAGTGTTTTATTTTATTTATTGTTAATTAATGTTACTTTTAATTAATTTTAGTTTGCACAAACACACAAAATTACCTTTTTATTGCATTAAATTGTTTAAATTAGTTGTAACAGGTATTTAAATTAACTGATAACAAGCTGATTTTCACCGTAATGGTGTTTCAATTTATTAATCAATTTTATTTACTAATTATTAAAAATAATTAATAACTCAATAAATTCACTTTTTGTAAAATGTTTGTTCAAATTATCCGTTTAGGTTTTATTATTTCTGGGTTAAAACGCACAAATCTAAGTCAGTAATGATAAGAGCCTGATTCTATATTTAAAATCCTGGAATAATTGAAGTATTTATCTATGAAATATTGGCAATTTGTTTGGCACCGATGGTCGTTCTTTTAATTTTTACCTTATTCATCACTAATTAACTAACAATAAAAAAATAAAAGAAGAATTTTTATCGGCTCCCATGCTAATACTATGACAAAAAAAATTGATCACCCTTTTGTTTTCCCACCATTGGTATTGCCAACCTTACAACTATCTCTTTGAATCGCAATTACTTGATATCAGTCAGTGCTGTCAACTTTGAGAATTTACTACGGCTGTCTATTGTCAGATATATTCAGCAGAGCCTTAGAAAGGGCAATTGACAGTTGTTACTCACCTTTGTATCTACATTGAAGTGGCCTGATAAAATAATAATAAAGTGGTGGTGGTAACGTACAGGTATGCGTACTGAGTTGGTACATAAATATGTATATTTATATTTATATAAGTGAACTTTTGAGGGCAATAAGAGCTTCATTAGAGCAATCAGAGCTTTTAATTTGAGGGTCCTGTTGGATGTTAAATTAACTGATAAGGACTTATGCCTGATCGTACTTAAATCAACGTAAGTGCGTTCAAACAGCCTGAGGCAGCATAAGAGCACAATACACAGTAGGAACAGGTGAGATTAATAAATTGACGCAAGACCAGCAGTTAGCAGAGTATAAGTACATTTATTTATTTATTTAATTTTTAGTATTACAAATTCTGATAACCTGAATATACTTAAAAAACCTAAAGAAAGGGTAGGGTTTACAAAGAAATAGTGTTTCTGTTATAAAATGTATTTCAAACTTGACCAAAAAACAACATAAATATATTTAATTTGGCGAGGGTCAAGTTTAAAAGTGTAGGTACATAATATGTAAATAATAAGGTAATACTCAAAAATGAAATCTCACAAGCTCACATGAACCATCCTGTCATGAGACACAGAGTACCAAAAACTCAAAATAAATTGCAGTTAAAAAAAGAATAAACAGTACTAAGTTACTTAAGTTAAGATGCTTAACTTAAGTTGTTAAGCAGAAAGGCAAAAGTTAAATTTACTGATTTTAATATGAAATTAATTCTGGGATCTCACCACAGCACGGTATCTCGCACAAATCACTCTTTACATGTATTTATTTATTTTAAAAAATTTTAGCTTAAGCATGAAAACATAAAATTGGTCAACTTTTCTTTTTGAAAAATAGGTAGTAACTAATTATTTCATCCAAAAATCTGACATATTGTAAGCAGGTAAAATTGATTTAAGATCCTTCTCAAACTTGGTAAGCAAAGCAAAGCAAAGTTGTATTCCTGGGGTGCTCAAAATATGCGACAAAACCCAAAATATGAGACAGTATGAAATTGTAGCTAAAAAAAAAAGTAGCTGAGTGGAAAAACTTTGTTCCAGACTCAGATCCTGGTCATTTATGATTACAGTTGAATAGGTTACTTAGTATACAAGTTAAAAAGATGTCACCTGGTGACCATTACAAGCGCTCGGCATCACGCCTTAGCTATGAATGGTACCGTAGCCGGAGAGACAGCATGAAGAGGGAGGGAGGTCGTATGTCCCTCTCGACGCAGCTCGCAGGGTGGGTACGGGGTGTAGGTGCTATAAGTGTATCATGTGCAGGCAATGCACACTAATACCAGAGCAGTTGGCTCACAGACTGACAGTAACGGTAGCGTTGACAGTGCTCTATCAATAGACAGTATTACATCAAAATTTGTGTCTCAAAAGCATCATCTCAAAAGTAAAACGGTGAGTCAAAAAGTAAATGGCAGATCAAAAATGGTATATCCAAAAATGGTGTCTGAAACAACATAATACACACGGCCTAAGTATCAAAATAACCCAACAGGGTGTCTCACCACATAAAAGTCATGAAAGATTCCCAAAATTACAACGTGAATAAACTTACATCGAAATCCTTCCTTTCATGGTGCTCAACAGCAACAATTCAATAAAGCAGTTTCTTAAACATTCTTAAACATCTTCAAACTCGAGAAACCCTAGAAAAGAAATTTACCGGAATGGACTTAGATCAGCAGGTTCAAAACCCGGAAAAGTACAAAAAATGGATAAATTATGGACGTAAAATCTGATCAATGCACAATATGATCGGTTAAAACATCTCCAGATCCTTTTTAACATAAAAGGAAATCTAAAAATGAAGAAAACATGTTGAAATCAATGGTGAGTAGGACGCACCACATGTGCTCATCACAAAATATGACAAATATTGAAAGTTTGACGATAAATTTTGAAAATAACTTGATCAAAGCTTACCTTATAGGGTTGCATCACTTAATTTAACTCCTCCTATCAAAACTATTAACAAAAACTAAAAAAAACATTTTCAAAATTATAACGGATTCCTCTCAGCTCGGCGTCTAACCTCGACCTGAGGGAAGAAATCCAAAAATTCCCTACAGACAGAAACGTCGGTACAAAGAAAAATTACCTACGAAAGGGAAAAAAGGAGAAATTCCCTACAGAAAGTTTCCCGCCGGAATTCAATTCAAAATAATGACACAGAAGACAAAATTAAACTTGCTTGAGACATAAAAGACCAATTTTACATATTATTATCATAAATTATTACATCCTTGAGTAAACATATTTGACATAAGTTTGCGAAAATCTTAAAATTGATTACATTCATATTTTTATAATTGTAAAAGATGGATGAAGAAGTTCAAAAGTAAAACAAAATGATTTTAAGTTAGAACCGTTTAAATCTATTAAATCATGAAAATATAAAATTTAATCCCCAATTAATATAAAAAGGAAAGTAGAAGGAATGGCATGAAATGAATTTCACTTGATACAAAATTACTTAAAATAATCTAAGACAAAAGAGCTGAATTGACTTGAATTTTGTCTAGCAAAATTAGAAAATTCACTTAACCTTCTCCTAGGACTTTACAACATATTTTTACTTTAACTTTTATATGTGAGCAATATATAGAAATGAAAGCTCCCATAGTAAAAACAGGACTAATAGCTCAATTAAGATTAGCTTAGGAATAAAAATGAAATAATAGTCCAAGAGCCCGACCTGAAACAATGTGACTCATTTTGTACTACTTTAAACAAAATTTTTCTGAAAATATACCTTAAATTATAAAGAAAAAGCATAGTCTGCCCACTGATTAGGTATACTGATATACCTTCCTGTATGAGTCTGCCTATCCAAAGTGGAGCCCTTCATATCTTATATTTCTTGATAAATAAACACAATTTACTTATAAAGATTCCTTATTAGGAAAAGTCCAGTGTAGGGAAACCACCTGCTTCTTGTAAAATACATCATTGTTTAGGTACTGCAGGAACTTTGCGAGCAAAGAGTTGGTGGAGGTGGTAAAAGACTTGGTGATGACTTTGCGAATTTATCAGGATAGAAGTTTTAAAAACAATGAGATTAAGGCGAGGCAGAGGAGGAGGTTTGCAGTTGGATTTCACGAGTGCCTCAAACTACTCAGGGCTAATTCCTTTAAGTTTGTTGTTATAGCTACTAATATAGAGAGAAGTATGTTGAATCTGTTTACTTAATAATTTGTATCATAGAGATATTACTACTAGAGGGGCTCTATTGCCTCAAACTACTCATGGATAATTCCTTCAAGTTTGTTGTTATAGCTACTAATATAGAAAGAAGTATGTTGCATCTGTTTACATAATAATTTGTACCATAGAGATATTACTACTAGAGGGGCTCTAATATTTTACATATAGCACAACTAGACGTAAAGATTGATTTCTGTACCAGGTACCTGTCTGTACCAAGTACCTGTCTGTACCGTGTTTCAACTCTCGATCACATCAATGATAACACATGTACACAGAGACAAAAAACTTTGTGAAAACCACTCAGGAGGTCCTGAAACTGATAAATCAAGGGAAATCCCAATTTAAGATTTTTTGCAAACACAAAAATTTTCCTATATAACTTTGTTATAAATGAGGAAAAGTGAAATTGATAAAAAAGAGGCACAAATTACCCTAAACTAATGAATATAATATGGCTCTGGTTTACACAAAATAATTCTTATATACTTTTGCCACTTATGAACTTGATTAAAAAAACTAAATTAGAGAGTTTCATAATATTGAATGTTTTGAAAACCATGTTTAGTTCTATGAAATTTCAATTTACTTGGCACACAGTTTTCTGAGTGGATGACTGTTATCTATGCTAGAGAAGCTGTTATCTATGCTATTGAAGCTTAATACAAAAATCGACCTTTGGGTCTATATTATAACACACGGTTATATTCAGTTGACATTGTGGGTAAATAATGGGAGGGAGCCATGAGGTTAGTCCTGGATGTTGAACCATGGCCAGAATTTCATATCAGTTCAATCTCATTAGTTCCTCAAAACTATTTCCCCTTGCTTTTAACTGATTATAACTGTGTGATATACTTTAGTAGTTTTATTTTCCAGAAAATAATTATTTTCTGAGGTCATTAATGACACCACAATTTATAAATTAAGGAAAAAAGATTGAATCAATACGAAATTTATAAATTAAGGAAATTTATAAATGAAGGAAAAAGATTGAATCAATACGAAATTTATAAATTAAGGAAAAAAGATTGAATCAATACGAAATTTATAAATTGAGGAAAAAAGATTGAATCAATATGAAATTTATAAATTGAGGAAAAAATATTGAATCAATACGAAATTTATAAATCGAGGAAAAAATATTGAATCAATACGAAATTTGGCATGGATGTAGTCCTACATAAGACCAACAAATGTTCTAAGTTTCATTTCATTATGCATAAGTTTCAATGATATGAATACAATTTTTTTAAAAATGGTAAAAATAATGGGCGAACCATGTGAGTTAAAATTTGGCATGAGAGTATCCCTTCCTAATTCAAAATGGCTAAGGCTAGAGTAACTGCGGTTATTGTCGAAAGAGTGACCAGTGGGAATCTAAGGGATATTTTTGTACTATCTGAAGACAAGCAAGTCCAAAGATGAATGTAAGGATAAATTCCTAGGTATGCCATACCCAAATTTTTATGTTGTTTTAATTCAACTTGATGATTTATTTCAGACGAAGCGTTATTTGAAAAGATTAAGGAATTTGAAGTGGAATCGGGTAGGCAAGGGATACCTGTGATATATGCGGGTACTTGTACTGACCTGTCTTACTGGCTGTTTAAAAAGAATAGAACTTGTGTTGTTGGAGTTATTAACTATGATGGTGCTAATGTAAGTACAGTCATGGTTGTTATTGTTATATTTAGAGGATGACTCAACCACTTGTGATGGCAGTTAAGAAGATTGGTGATATATCACCAATGGTGATATATCACCTCTCCTCTATACAGTGTGTCCCCCGGATGGGGTTGCCTATACGTGTTAATGACAAAAAATTTCATTTTTAAAAAAAATCATTTTTGATAAAAGCTCCTGCATGTCTTTAAACTAAGGTTTTTAGTAGACTCAAAAACAGCAATTTTTTAAAAATGGACAAAGAGTAAAGTAGGCTTAATTTTGACTAATAAAAAAAAACAGGAAACTTATAATAAAAAAAAAAAAAAAATTATAATATATCACATCAAAGGATCTACTCAAACAAGATCCTACAGGATTTACATCCTTTTATTCTTGTATATTTATAAATAAAAAAATAAATAAAATAAACAAACTTAATTTTACTTATCTAAAAAAATCTGTCAAAAATAATAAAAACAATAACAAAGAAACACTTTCCCGTTTTATTAAAATATCTCCGTTAGTGTTACTTAAATCGATGTTGACAATACTACCATTTATGTTCCACTAGTCAAGATCTTTATCACGATGTATCATTTATCCAGATTGAACAACTTTTAATTTTTACAAAAAATAAGTGAATTTTGAAAAATTTTATTTTAAATTTTTTTATGGAAAAATTGTCTCAGGGGGGACAATGAAACAATTTTATGGGGAATTCCTTGTTTTGAAAAGTCAAAATTAAGCCTACTTTACTCTTTGTCAAAAATTGCAGTTTTTGAGTCAACCGTTAAAAATTAAAAATCTTAGTTTAAAAACATGCAGGAGCTTTTATCAAGAATGACTTTTTTTTAAAAAATGAATTTTTTGTCATTTACAAAAAATGGTATAGGCAATTAAGGTAAATAATGGGGTAGGCAACCCCATCCGGGGCACACTTTATATTTAGGCCTCTTTCCTAACCCCTTTTGGGATAGGAAAATATTCAAATTCAAAAATCCTTTTATTTATTTTATAGTACATTTTTTAGCTATTATACAATATATATATATATATATATATATATATATATATATATATATATATATATAATATATATATATATATATATATATATATATATAAATTTTCTTAATACTAACATTCAATAGAGCACATCACCACAAGGCTAAGCCTGAGAGTGGAGGAGCATTAAAAATTATCAAATATAGTAAAGAAATAAATTATTAAACAATAATTTTTAAAAAAAATTGACTGAACAGTCTATAGTAAATAGTAAATTATCATAAATATCACATTTATAACTAGTAAGTTAAAACAAGTCTTAAAATATATATATCACTTTAGTTGTATAAAAATACACATCTTTATTTTTATTGAACATTGAAAGTTTTTTCTAATTTTATTTAGGCTCTATAATGTGACCTAGCTGATTTAGCTCCTGTTGAGAGTAAGAGATTAGCCAACTATGTAAATTTTTTTAAAAGACTTAGTTATTTTTTCTTTTACATCAAATGGGAATTTATTTAGCAAAACAGGTCCTATAAAAGTTATGTGATGTTGACCAATACTTTTATTACAATAAGGAACATTATATTTAGAGCTATTTCTCAGGTTATATGAAGTATTTACAGGATTAGTTGTACATAGTTGGTGTTTAGAAAGATATAAAATACTACATTTATAATAAAGTGCTTTAATGCTTAACAGACCTACTGTTTGGTACAAGTCTTCAGTAGAAAATTGAATGGGAAGTTTGAAAATAATTTTAAGAAGCTTTTTATGTGATATAATTAAAGATTTAAGTGGGTTGGAGAGGCTCCTCCCACCCAATAATACCATACATTAAGATTGATTGCACAAGAGATAGTATTCTATGATTTTAGCAAGTGAAAGCAATTTGTGTCTTATTCACAGAAGAGTTGTGACTTAACTATAAGTTTATGTAGATTTAACTAGAAACAGCACAAGCCCCTCTGCCTTGTTTTAAGCTTCGCCCTTAAAACCATAAGTCATAAAAATATAATTTTTATATATTAGCCACTATTGTGGGTCCTACTTTTTTACCAAAACTCTGGTGCCTTCAAGGTTAGGAATCTTTTACAACTACCTGGCATCGCATAGGCTCAGAAGTTATTTTCATGCCTTTTCAAGGACAGTACATGTTAGGATTTCTATCCCTCGGATGAAAATCCTGAAGACCCAGACCAGGATTGAACCTCGAATGTCTGGGAGACAGGCATGAGCACTAACCATTGTATCTCAAGGACTGCCTTTCATTCCTAGTTTTTTTTAATTAATTTTCCGGTGGAAATATTTCCAAGGCACTCATGTACCTATTCCGGACAGGATATTAACTAAAGTAATGTTATTATGAAATAAGAAATACTAAATAAAATATTTGAAAATAATAAGATAGGATAATATTCATTTCTAGTTAAAACTTTCTTATGGTTCAGTTTTAAAATTATACAAGTATAGAAGGTTATGTATAGAACATTATTTTATGTATTTATTTTCTATTATTGAATTTTATCTAAATATATATTTTTCATTACTTTTATTACACTTATCATTATCTTTCATTATTTATTTATGTGTATTTGTTTATATTGTTATACTAATTTATATTTAAGTTTTGTATGTTTTTAATAGTTTATACTTATTTATTTATTTTCTCACCATTATATATATTTTTTATTTCTCTTTATTATATAATTATCATTTAGTCTCAACTAAACATTTATTTTTATTATTTACATTTTTTCTTTAAATTACGTGTAAATGATCTTATTTATATATATTTTAATTTATCTTTATTTTCTAATTTAAGTTTTTTTGAACATTTTAATTTCTTTTTTATCTTCTTGTTTTTATAAGTTTAATTATTTTATTATTTAAGTTTGAAACGCCCCCACACTCAGGCTTTGCCTTGTGGGTTACATGTATACTGTTGTGTAAATTTGTTTTGTATTCTTTTTTTTCTGTGTATACTTGTAAATAAAGGAATTGTTTAAAAAAAAGGAATTCACCCCTTGTAGTGTACTGATAATAGAGGTAAGTTGTTAAACTAGAGAATGGTGGCTGCTAAACCAACTAATACTCTCTGCCTGGGTGGTGAGGCACCACCCTATCTATGTTTATATCCTTAGAGTGAGCGTGAATGAAGTCCATTATAAATAATGAAAGAAAAGAAGAACTGATGATGGCTCTAGTTAGGTTGAAAGCGCTTTGCCAATAAAGTTTTTATTTTGTGGAGAGACTTATTTTCTTTCATTATCTATCTATGTTTGTCTATCTTACTAACATTGCCCGGACTAAGAGAGCCTCTACTCACCAGGCTGTACACAGCTTTAAATCTTTCTTTAAAACAAAAATCTATAGATGTATGTTTTTTAAAAAAATATGTTTGCCTAATGCAGGTAAGAAAGATACTATGAGGAGACTATTCAGTCTTTGTATTAATTTGTATGTTTAATGCATTTTTTCAGGAACTGTACAGTAAAATGATGAGAATATACGAGAGAGAAAAAGCCTGCTACGAAGTTAAACTGAATCAAATATTATTTGATAGTAGTGAACCTGTAAGTAACTTAACTTGAAAAGCAATGTTTTCAAATGTGCAAGGCACCAATGTGGTGGTATTATAGTGGGGGCAAACACCCTGGTTGGTTTAGGAAACAGGCATTACCCTGATACCAAGATACAGTTTAGAATCTTGGTCACTATTCTGATACCAAGATACCATAGAGTATCTTAGTCGCTACCCTTATTGCCTCTCTTTTCTTACACATTTTAGATGTAGTGTGGAACATTTCAGATGTAGAGTGAAGCATTTAAAATGTAGGGTGGAACATTTAAAATGTAGTTTGGCACATTTCAAATGTAGGGTGGAGCATTTAAAATGTAGTATGGCACATTTAAAATGTAGGGTGGAGCATTGAAAATGTAGTATGGCACATTTCAAATGTAGGGTGGAGCATTTCAATGTAGGTGGAGATTTCAAATGTAGTGTGGCACATTTCAAATGTAGGGGGAACATTTAAATGTATGTGGTACATTTCAAATGTAGGGTGGAGCATTTCAAATGTAGTATGGCACATTTCAAATGTAGGGTGAAGCATTTAAAATATAGTATGGCACATTTCAAATGTAGGTTGGAACATTGAAAATGTAGTTTCAAATGTAGGGTGGAGCATTTCAAATGTAGGGTGGAGCATTTCAAATGTAGTGTGGCACATTTCAAATGTAGGGGGGGAACATTTAAAATGTAGTGTGGTACATTTCAAATGTAGGGTGGAGCATTTCAAATGTAGTATGGCACATTTCAAATGTAGGGTGAAGCATTTAAAATATAATGGCACATTTCAAATGTAGGTTGGAACATATCAAATGTAGGGTGGGAATGGGTGGAAACAATGTAAGGTGGAACATTTCAAATGTAGGGTGGAACATTTCAAATGTAGGGTGGAACATTTAAAATGTCAGGTGGAACATTTCAAATGTAGGTGGAGCATTTCAAATGTAGGGTGGAACATTTAAAATGTAGGATGGAACATTTCAAATGTAGGGTGGAACATTTCAAATGTAGGGTGGAACATTTAAAATGTAGGATGGAACATTTCAGATGTAGCGTGGAAAATTTCAGGTGTAGTGTGGAACTTTCTAGACTTTTGGTAGAATGTTTCAGATGTAGGGTGGAACATTTCAGATGCATTAACATTATATCCTGAAATATAAGGGGAAAACATGGTCCTAGTTTGAAAATGGTTTTTAAATTCACTATTGTGTGTTCAAATTTTCCATTTTGGTAACTGTTACCCAAATATGTTAATACTGTTATCTCTTTTGGTAACTTTGAATAGTCAAAGAATATCATCCATTAACAATACTTATTTATAAACTAATAGATTAACCAATCAAATCACCCTAATCCAGTCATGTTTCATCAAGCTAATGTTTGACATGTATCATAGCAACCTTTTTACTTTCCCTCATTCATGCCGTAGGTATATAAGGAAAGTATTGTATAAGTATAACTATACATCTCATTATAAGCACTAGTTCAATTTTTATCAACTGACTTGTGTACGTTTTTTAAAAGATGGGAAAAAAATCTATGATATATGAGGTTAAAGTGATATTGGTTTACAACAGGTACCTGTATACAATTCCTTAGGATTTAATGCAGTTTCCAAAATAAGTAATATTACCATACGCTCTAATATAATTTTAAAGTTACCAAAATTGACATCAAAATTGCCATATTTGGGTAATAGTTACCAAAATAATAATGGTTAATTTAAATTCGTAATAGTCAATCTGCTGGGGTTAGAGAGCATTTTCAAAAGTTTAGGACCATGTTTCCCTTTTATTCTTGAGAATTTAGGCCCGTATTCAAAGACATTTTCCTTACCTAAACCTAACTAACTATTTCTTTACAGCATTCTTAAGGAAACCTAAACATATTAAAACATACAGCATTCCTTAAGGAAACCTAAAACTATTTAAAACGTAAAACATACAGCATTCCTTAAGGAACCTAAAACTATTAAACGTATTAAAACATACAGCATTCCTTAAGGAACCTAAAACTATTAAAACGTATTAAACATACAGCATTCCTTAAGGAAACCTAAAACTATTTAAAACATACAGCATTCCTTAAGGAAACCTAAAACTATATAAATATTAAATCATACAGCATTCCTTAAGGAAAACCTAAAACTATTTTAAAACATACAGCATTCTTAAGGAAACCTAAAACTATTTAAAACGTATTAAAACATACAGCATTCCTTAAGGAAACCTAAAACTATTTAAAACGTATTAAAACATACAGCATTCCTTAAGGAAACACATACAGCATTCCTTATGAAAGCCTTTAGGTCTCCTTAAGGAAGCCTTAAGGTTCTTTATGGAGCCCTTAAGGAAAATTTCTTTGAAAACAAGCCTTAATGTTGGTGTATCTGAAATGTAGGTTCCTGGTAGAATTTTTATAAATTAAAAACAATGACTTTAATTCTATCAGGAAATAAGCTGTAAAATTTAGGTTTCACCCAACACTATGGGCATCATCAGGCTAATAAACTAAACACTACATTAACAACTAAAAATCACAGAAAACAAAAATAATTAATAATAAAGCACAAATACAAAAGACTAGAAGTAAATAAATAAATAATCACAGAATTAGCTTAAATTCGACAACAAAAAAAACTTAACTTCGTCAACAAACAAAGAGACTATTACTATTAGAGGGAGTTCAGAACCCGATTTACACAGTGACAAGGGGTCTGGAAGTAAGACAACTCCATAGGTGCTGTACTGTACTTACCCCTACTATAGTCTCCCAAGAGAGAGACTAGATACTCCTCCACCCCTCTACAACCCCTATTAAGGCACACTCTACAAACGGCGGACATTTTTCAGTGATGCCAAATTAAACCACTTTATTCAACACAGACATTTAAAGAATACATGCAATAGATAATAATTAAAACTTACTATAAATTCATTTTACTTGATTTAAAACAAAATAGTCGAAAATAATGTAATATTTACGTGAAATTGTAATTATCATGAAAAATAAAAAAAAGACGTCACCAATGTACCGTTACGGCACCTAGCTACCCAAGGAATGATAAGAACTGTTGTATCCTCCCTCTATTAGTATTAGTCTCTTTGTCAACAAATAAATAAACAGAAAGTTTACAAAAAATTAAGGTTATATCATGTCAAAACTAAATATGTCGGACAGATGACTAGACTAACTTATTTCATATTGAAATAAGTTCATATGAAAACTTTGTTTTAATACTATTATAAAATTTACTAAAAATAGGAGAATGGACCAGGATTTAAATATATTGTTCCTGTATAAAAAACACTGTAGAACTAAAGTCGTTCTTTTCCTAAAAGTAATTATGGAATTCTTCATAAAAAGGCGTTTCTCTCTTAAGAAGAACGAACCAATCCTTTCTGTTCGTTAAGAGTTTGTGTTTTGGTGTTTTTGCTGGATAAATAAATTTCAAGAGCATTGATTTTTCTTCCAAAATCTTCACGGTGCAGGATTATTTTATTCCCATCTTTCTCAAAGTTGTGCTTCAATTCAATAATATGCTCAGCAAAAGCTGAACTTTGTATGTTCCCTTCTATTTCTGAATACTCAGAATAATTTCTGACACCACTTCTTTCTTTTTGATTATCTTCATTCTATCCCTACCTGACTGAACTTTAACTTTTTATAGCTTATTTCCTTATAGAATTAAAGTCATTGTTTTTAATTGATAAAAAATTGTGAATTCTATCAACTTAAAAGTGATATTAAGGATCAATTCCTGGTAGATTGTTAAACTGCGTGTAATATTAAGTGCCTATTTTTAACTTGTAGGTATTGGTGAATTTTGGATCTATGTATATAATTTTTTTGTGTTTCAGATGTCAACAGATACTGAAAATGTTGAAGAAGCTATAAGAAGTAACATGATAGATAAATTACTCAATAAGCCTTTAATTACACCCTCTAAACTTCATTTAAGTTAATAAACCAGGTTTTAGACACTTTCCTTCACAAGTGTGTTTTTATAATGATTTTCATCGCAACACTTTTGACTTTATATAAACTTTGGATTAAAATTGTTATTCTGATAAATTATCATTTTTATTCTGATAGATTATAATTGTTATTGTGATTGATTATAATTGTTATTCTGATAGATTATAATTGTCTTTCTGATAGATTATAATTGTTATTCTGATAAATTATAATTGTTTTTCAGATTGATTATAATTGTTTTTCTGATAGATTATAATTGTTATTCTGATTAATTATAATTGTTATTCTGATTGATTATAATTTTTTCTTCAGGTTGATATAATATGGCTTCAGTTTGCACTTAATAAATTTGTTTACTTTTGTCAATAGAGAGCTTCATTAAAAAATAATTCTAAAAAGAGGTTATAAAAAAATTATATATTTGTGATATGGAGGGCCCTCATACTTCTTAGAGAATTTCCTTATGGATGGATATTTGTTTAACTTATTTTACAATTTTATACATATATATATACTTGTTAAATAAAATATTTTAGTATTTTTTGTATCTATGGGTATTTTCCTTATCTGGTCTTTTGTCTTTTACACGATATTTATTTTATTTTCCACTAAAAGAAGATCATAATGTAATAAAATACAATCAAACAAAATCAGTATACCAAAGATACAATTGCTGAACTTCCACAAATCAAAGACAGCCATATTCTTGTGGTTTTGGGGCTGCTACCAACCTTTCAGACACGAAATAGAGGTTCAATTTGGCAAATTTAAAAAACAGCTATTTATTTCCTAAAGGCCATTTACACAACTCGTTTCAGCAAAATTTCTTAGGAAAAAAAATTATAAATTGATAAATGGGTGACGTGGCAGGGGTCCAACTCACTGTATCATGTTTAACACGATGCACTCAAACAGGAAAAAAAAACATTTTTTATGAAACTTGCTACAAAAAAACCTTAATTATAACCCGATCCATATTGAAAACCAGGTTTTTGTGACGTCATTAACCTGACTTGACAAGGTAGTAAAATTTTTAAAAAATTCAGTATAATTAAATTTTGTCTAAAATAGTGATTTGTTTACATCAAATTATGTCTGTCATTAAAAACACACTAGAATTAAGAACAATTAATATATTGTCAACCACAATAGTATAAAGAAAATTATAACTGACCAGTTTCGACTTTACATCATCATCAGAGCTGTTTACAGACTCAGTATTTTGGTTTGCAAGTAGGAGGAGAGAGCAGAGGAAGGAGAAGGTGTGGGTGTGGTTTGGGGTACTGGTGGGGGAGGGTTACCTGTGTCTTAAGAAGTCTAGGGAACCAGGTATAACAGTAAAAAGGAAAAAAAATACTTAAAATTATTTATAAACTAACTACATGGAATTGTGTTATGTAAAGGGAATTTTTTAGTAATAAGTAAAGTTTATTTGTATATTAGTTTCTTAAGTTCGACTTCTCTGCTATGTTATAATTAGATATGTAAGCAAAATAACCTTTGAGTCACATTCATATGTGCCATATAGTAACTTGGCATCATAAGAAGCAATCAGTATGACGCCAAGTTTTATCTCTTTATCAGCATTAGTTAAACTTTTCTCAAATGTCTTGTGTAAGTTTTTTAAAAAATCAGAAAATAGTCCGAGTTGAAATTCGATACAAGTTTATACCTTTACGTAACAGATAAAGACACTAAGTTTAATTTCAATACTACAAATATATCCATTTACAACATAAAAGTTAAGCAGCATCGAGCGTGGTCAGTACCTGAATAGGTCACAGCTTGGAATGAAACGGATGTATTTATTATTATGCCTGACCTAGTTAGGCACTAATTTTTCAAACACTAATTTTTTAGGCACTATTTTCAAACCAAATTTTTCTGAAAATATACCTTAAATTACCTATGAAGGAAAAGTATAGTCTGTCTATTCAGAGTGGAGCTCTTCATATAAATGCACTCACTCAAAATATTAGAAAATCGCACAAATTCCAGTTTTCTTGCAATAAGTGGTTCCCTGCAGGTCTTGTACAAAACATGATGAAAACATTTTTTATCTCCAGACGGTGTATAATGTAAAGTTTATTAACTAGTTTTTAGGGAGTAAAGAAGTACTTTTCACTCCCTGGGGAGAAAAAGTTACTTTTCACTCCCTTGGGAGTAAAAAGTAACTTTTTCTCCTTGGGAATGAAAAGTGTTTCTCCCTATTATTGGATTATTAGAGCCTATTTTACCAATTTTTAGGGGAGTGGTATTCTTCAAATTTATACAGGTGACCGATCATTTTTTAGTAATTTTCCCGGGGGTGGTGCCCCCATCATTTATAAGGGGGAGCCGACTAAAAATATTTTTTTATTGGCTCGAAATGCGTTTCAGGTCAATTGAAGTTGTTTGGAGCAAAAAAAATTTTTTTTTTGGTGGCAGCCCTCCTAAATTTATAAAGGAATCCGACCTCTAAAATTTGCTAGAAAAGTAGTGTTTTTTTTGTGAAAGTTGGATGACTACACTAAAGTTAGTCATTTTTTAAATGACAGAAAAATGCACAAAATGCTAATATTCTTTCAAAGAAATTCCCTGATTTTGCATAAATTAACCATTGTTTTGGTGTTTTTGAAAGAGCCATAACTTTGGTTGTAGTTATCCGATTTTGATGAGTAATCACTCGTTTTACAGAACATTTTATCAGCTAAAAAATGTTCTTTTCATATTTTGCACATGATTTACAGGGAACCACTTATTTCATTTAATAAAATTTTGAACATGCGCAATCATACAAAGGGATAAGACAGCCTATGTTTTTTTTCATAATTTATTTTCATAAAAAATTGGTTTGAAGTAGTACAAAATGAGTCACATTTTCTCAGGTCCGGCCCTTGGGATAACTAGTTTAAAGCTCAGTTAGTGTTTATATTGAAAGGTTTTAGCGCATTTCTTTTAAAAAGATACAGAAAAAATGAATTACGAGCAGTGCTTAATAGTTAAGTAACTGCTCACGTTATAATGCATAGAGATATATACTAGAGGGGGCAAAGCCTATCTCAATACATTGAAAGGCCTGAGACATCGTATTGGGGGCTCTCAGGGGCTCTGTGTAACCTCATTGAAACCTCTTTCAAGAGTGAGTTAATACAATAATAAATCTATTGTTTTCGGCTTCCTATACCTTGTTGTGTTTTTAACGTACTACTATATTCGTTATTGTAATTTTGTACTGATTATTTGATTACATTATAAGCGAAGGTGGTCAGGTTATTTTGTCAGTGTTTCAAAATTCAACCAATAGGGCCCCTCTAGTAATAATATCTCTATGTTATAATGCATAAACCGGCACCTTGAGGAAGATATAGATTGCTAAGCACGGAAACACTTATTACATGGATATTTGCCCGGCATGTGGACTGCCGTAGCAGAATTATTTTACAGTTATCGACTTACATAATATAAATAAATAATAAAAAAAGTATCGTTCTTTCCAGGATTCGAACTCAGGTACTCTGGCTTTGAGTGCTCGTAACGACCCTGGAACATTTTTATTCAACTTACAGGCCTAAAAACGCAACTAACAGGCCTAAAAACATTGAAAACGACTTCCTACTTAATGTTTTTTTCACCGGAAATAATTTTAGTTTCCGATTATTTACCATGGTTTTTCCGACTTGAATCTTTTCCCCATCAATTACAGAAGATAGAATAGCAATATATTTGAACATATATACCAAATCTAATTAAATATTACAAGAAGTAAGGGATTATCACTTACCACAATACACGTCCAATACAGAAAACATGACTTGCAAAATTATATCAATCGATAAATTAAAAATAAATGGAATTCTTACTGAAATTCATATATTTTTAATTACTAATAATCAAAATACATTTTTTTAAATTATTTTTTATGTTTATTTATAAAACGGTCATTAAATTATTAGCTGACATATATATATTTTTTTATAATTTTTTGAGACGTTAAGTTGTCTAACCTGTTGTTCGACCCCCAGACCACTTTCTCCCGGGCAAATGCATCCCGCCTAACCCCGGTTAGCTTGTTAGATCGTCAGTTTGTCTTAAGACTCTGTCGTGGGAGGATATCTACGGATTTATTTTTCACATTTTTTCGCATCGAAATTCGATTTTAAAGCAATCTTGTTCATTTATATTTATTAATGTTTGTATTTGGTAATTTTTGTTTAAAGATGTAAACAAAAAGCTGTTTTATTTTATTAAGAAATATGTTAATAACATTAAAGTACATAATTTTATTTTAAATTGGATTTAGTTGTGTAGTTGTCGATTTTTTGGATAATGTGTTTAATTAAATCGGAGAGTGCCGTGTTTTAATTTTTTGTGGTTTTAACACAGGTTCTCGACAAGAGCTGACATTTTGGATTTTATACGTTACAATACAGGTGAGTTGTAAACATTTTTTATAATTTGGGTTGTAACATTTATTAATATAGATAGGCAGCTACCTCAAATCAACCGTAAGTTGATTTAGTCAACCTAAAGCACCAATTTATGACACCATATCCGTTCAAAGACTGACTTCATTGTGGTCCGCCCGTCGGTTGATTTTTGAAATGTTTGAGTTTTTGCGGACCGATCCAGTTTTGCTTAGGTTTACCTGAGTTTTATCTTACGTTTTATGCTTCATAGTCGGAACCAAGTTTTCAAGTCGGAATGAAGTTTTATAAATAGTTCTATTTATAAAACTTTGGTCGGAACAGTAGCACTTTTGCTTGTTTTTTAATTTTCATGAATTTTTCAAAGATATTTGTATAAAAATTCAAAAGTATAAAAGAATATTTTATACTTTTCCTCATTTATACCGTAGGTATATGGGAAAAGTATTGTGTTTGCAAACAAATCCGAAACCGGGATTAAACCGGAATTATCCGTTTCAGGCGTTTTTAAGACTTCCTGAGTGGTTTTCGCAAAGTTGTCTGTCTGTATGTGTGTGTGTTTCTGTTATCATCGTAGCGCCCAGTGTATTTATGCTAGAGATTAGCAATTTTGTACAAAAATCATTCTACTGCTGTAGTTTTGCTATTCTGAAAATAATTTATTATGACGTCATTGACCCGCAATAATGACCCAGAAAAAATTTCGAACAATTTTTAAACGCGGAAAAATTATGCGTATTGGATTGAGATTTGGCACGTATGTGACTATGTATAAGACTAAAATATGTGCCAAGTTTCATCTCATTATCAGCATTTATTCAATTTTTATTAAATGACTTGTGCACGTTTTTTTAAAAATTGGGAAATGGTCTAATTGAGTTGAAATGTGGTACAAGTGTGTATTATAACTTAATAAATAAGTACACTAAGTTTCGTTTTAATACGACAAGTATATCCATGATTTTTGTTGGATCATAAAAATTAAGGACCATTGAGCGTGGTCAGTGCTGTATGGGTGACCGCCGAGAATGATACGGATGCATTTACTATCTGAAGACGAGCGATGCGTGTCCAAAGGCGTGTTGCAGTATAAATTTGGCGAATTTTATAATCTGAGGACGAGCGAAGCGGGTTCTTAGCAGGGCGGATGAGCGTAGCGAATCCGATGTAATGAGGAAAAGTTCCTAGGTACCCCGTACCCGATTTTTATACCATAATAAGTTTTATACATGCGGCCAAATCTCAATCCGATCGCATCAGTTTTCCGCGTTTTATGATTTTTCGGAATTTTCGCTGAGCAATTATTGATTTTTGTACAAAGTTTCAATTTTGTACAAAGTTTCAACTCTATAGCTTAAATAGGCTAGGAGCTGTCATGTATTAATTTATAGTTTTGTATTATTTATATTTAATTAGGTAACACTGTTGTTTATGTAATGTCCAACGTTACTATGGTAATAAAATCATTAGTTGATCATACTTGATAATAATGAGTGTTAATAATTATTATAACTATGACTAAGATATATAGGAGCAACGGTGATATCAGACACACACACACATATACATACAGTCAGACAACTTTGTAAAAACCAGTCAGGAAGCCTTAAAAACGCCTGAAACGGATAATTTCGCAGACAACCCGGTTTTGGATTTTTTTAAACACAATAATTTTCTTATATACCTACTAGACCAAGAGCCCAGGGGTGTTTTGTTAATAAAAAGTGTAATAGCTGGAACCGGTCTCAATTTTTCGTAACTACCTTCTTGAACAAGGATCTGCAATTCTGCCGACTCGTATCGGATGGGTGTCCCTGGCAGAACGCAATTTAGAGGTCAAAGGTTCTGCCTGGGACCCCATCCGATACAAGTCGGCAGAATTGCAGATCATTGTTCAGGAAGGTATTTTTACGAAAAATTAAACCGTTTCCAGCCATTACACTTTTTATTAACTTCGGTGGTAATTTGACATGTAAAGTGCGTTCTGCTGGGACAACCATCCGATACGAGTCTGCAGAATTGCAGATCTTGTTCAGGAAGATATTTACGAAAAATTGAGACCGTTCCAGCAATTACACTTTTATTAACAAAACACCCCTGGCTCTTGTCTATACGGTATAAATGAGAAAAAGTTATAATATTTAAGTTTGTAAAAAACCAAATATTGTTGTCGTATACTCTAGAAGGTACACCAAGTACTTGATAACTCAAATAAGTTCCCTCAGGTTAATGAATTCGGCGAATCCCTGTTTGAAGTGGATAATCGGAAACATAAAGAGAGAGTTAAAAAGTTCTTTTTCTGTAGCTATCGTAACTTTTTAGAACCAATTCTTTGAGTTTGATGACCCTGTGACTTATTGAACTTTCCGTCAAATAAAAACCGGAAACTATCGACTCCATCTCGATCTGTTTCTATAACTGTCTATTAACACCAGTGGCGTAGCCAGGGGGGGGGCTGAGGGGCTTCAGCCCCCCGAAATTTTTACATAACCTAACCCGCAATAAATGTGTGAAAAAATAAACCCTATAAAAATATATAAAAATAATAATTACATAACATATATTTTAAACAATAAACTTATAATATAAATATCATATTATATTAAAAATATCATTGAAATTGAAATATAAAAATATATGTATATATTAATATATATAATTAATATATATATATATATTATATATATATATATATATATATATATATATATATATATATATATATAACAATTTTTAACATTCAGCCCTCCCGAAATTAAATCCTGGCTACGCCACTGATTAACACTACAGAATCTTGTTTGATGTAGAAAAACACTAATCTTGTAGCCGTCTTTACCTGATCTCAGATACACTTTGACCTTTACGGATTAAATTCCATTTAAAATTTTATTTTAAAACAGTTATTTAAATTTAATAAGAAATTAAATTTGAAAAATCGGGGGAGACTTACCTCCAAGTGGAGAAACCACAGCAACAGCTGATTTTCATGATGTTATTTTAATATGTAAATTATTGTAAAATTTTATTTTAACTTAGCAATTAATGGTATAATAATAATAATAATTACTTTGAATAGAATGTTTTCTCTAAGAAATATTTAGTTTAACTACTTATATCATTTTTATTTCTTTGTATAATTCTTTCTTTCTTTACTCACTAATTCTAAGAGAATTTATTTGGATTTTAATTTCATTCTAATAAAAGTCCAACAAATAAACATAAAATCGGGTACGGGGGTACTTCAGAACTTTTCCTCGTCACATCGGATTCGCTACGCTCATCTTCCCTTTTTTAGGACTCTCTTCGCTCAGAGATTGTATGTAAATAACGGTATGTATATAAACGGATGTATATAAATGTATATAGATATATGTATATGTATATAGATGTATATAGAATGTATATAGTATAGTATATAGTATATAGTATATACTATATATGTATATAGTATATAGAATGTATATAGATGTATATACGGATGTATATAAATACATCCGTTTCATTCTCAGAGGTCACCCATACAGCACTGACCACTCTCAATGCTGCTTAACTTTTATGATCCAACAAAATATAAATACTTGTATTAAAACGAAACTTGGTGTACTTATTTGTGACGTAAAGTTTTATAGTTTTTACCTCATTTAAACTCAATGAGATGATTTACTGTTTTTTACAATTTTTTTTAAAAACGTCATTCGATAAGAATTAAAATATTGCTGATAACAAGATGAAACTTAGCAGATATGTTAATCTTATACATACGTGCTAAATCCCAAATTGACCGCATAATTTTTCCGCGTTTAATGATTTTTTTAAAATTATTGCTGAGTCATTATTGCGAGTAATGACGTCATAAAAAATTATTTCCCGAATAGCAGGACTGCAGCGGTAGAATGTTTTTATACAAGTTTCAACTTTCTAGCATATATACACTAGGAGCTACTATGATAACATATAGCAGACACACACACACACACACACATAAAGACAGACAACTTTGAGAAAACCACTCAGGAGGCCTTTTAAACGCCTGTAACGGATAATTCCGGTTTCATCCCGGTTTTCTGATTTTTTTGCAAACACAATACTTTTCCTATATACCTACGGTATAAATGAGGAAAAATAAAAAAAACTTGAATTATTTTATTGTTTTAAGAACTGTAGAAAGTATTTCTTATTTACTTAACTTTGATAAGATTTATTTTTTTTATTGTAAATTTAAGGTTAAATAATAAGCTTTGATAAAAAAAAAATAGCTAATGTTAACAAATTGGTTATAATATTTTGTCCATTGGCTTACAAACAATACACTTATACAGACAGAAAACTTTGTGAAAATTATTAAGGAGGTCTTAAAACACCTAAAACAGATAAATACGGTGAGATCCAGGTTTCGGATATTTTTGCAAAAGCAATACTTTTCCTATCTACCTAAGGTGTAAATGAGTAAAGTAAAAAGTGATCCCTACGACAGAAATATCAGGAGGGGCACGATTTCTTTTTTATTTGATTATAATTTAGTAAATTTTCAAAATAGAATTACGCAAAGGAGGTAGGTCTGATGGAAGTAGTATAGATGAAGTGCAACTTAATTTGTATATATATATATATATTATATATATATATATATATATTATATATATATATATATATACAATATATATACAAATTAAGTTGCAAAAAAAAAAAAAAAATATATTATATATATATATATATATATATATATATATATAATATATATAATATACATATTAAATTTATTGGCTCAAAATACATTTCAGGATATAAGAAGTTGTTTAGAGCAATATAAAGAAATTTTTTTTGTGGTAACTCCTAAATTTATAGGGGGGGGGGGTATTCTAGCCCTTCTTAAAGAAATAAAATCTTGACATTTTTAAACGAAGATCGTTCGAACTCTTTTATTTATAACTTAACCAGTTACACGAGTCGTTTTTATTAAATTTTATTAGGCCAGATTTTATTTGGTGAAGTCCTTGGAGATAACTAGCTTTACAAGTCCTTAACATTTTTAAGCCTTTTTAAGTTGCAAGTTCACCTTTGGATCCTTTTTAAGTCGAAATCAAGTCAATTTTTTTTAAATATAATTATTTGGTCTTACGAACGGGTGTGTGTATTTGAAAGCTGATTCAGTCGAGTTTTTATGCATTTATAATTATTATTGAAGGACGTTTCAGATTTTTGACCCGATTCAGATTTCTAATGAAAATGGTTTACTTTCTTGATTATTTAAAAAGTGAAAGTATGGTAATTGTCTGTCTGTTACATTTACGGTGACTATAGACAATGTTCTATGGTTCACCAGATCGGGTACTAAGTGCCTTAGAATTTTTCCACAAGACATCGGATTTGCTTCGCTCGTCCTCAGAGACTAAATACATTCGTTTTATTACCAACGGTCACGCATAAGACAATTTCACGATACAACATATCGTATATATATATATATATATATTATATATATATATTATATATATTATATATATATATATATGTATATATATATATATATATATATATTATATATAATATATATATAATATATATATATATATATATTATATATATATATACTTGTATTCAATCGAACCGTAGTATTTATTATGTCTTTATTATAAAAAGATTACACTCAGATTAGAAACTTATCACCAAATTCAATTCAATTAGATAATTTTTCGTTTTGTCTACAATTTTTTAAAAAAAAAACTTACAAAGTCGGTAATGTATACTTCGTTCACACGCTGGGTTTGACAGGCGGCTCAACCCCGTGTTCAACCCTCTTGGGTTGAACACGGAAAATACAATTTGTTCACATAGTATTTTGTTTAACTGTGAAAAATGAGTTTCAGGGTTTCTTCCCGTTTCAATCTCAATCACACGACAACTGTCGTGGGTGTTAAACCCACGAGGTTGTCCGAGGTGTTAAACCCTTGGAGGTTGATCACGGGGTTCAACCTCCTGCCAAAATCCCCGTCTGAACAAAGTAATAGTAATGGTGATTTTAAGTAATAAGAATGAGCGTAATAGCTAAGCCGATAAGCTGAAGAAATGCAGAGATGCCTTATGCCCAATTTTAATATTATTATTTATATATTGTAATTTTTCTCTTTCATCTTGTAACTTTTCATCTTTTATTATTATTTATTTAGTTTACTTATCTATTATGTGTCATAATTATGTAATATATAAAATGTTGTATGTATATGTGTATATTTTAATGTATCACAGATTTCTTTGTTTTACTTTGTAAATTTTAATGAAAAATAAAGAATTATTATTATTACTATTATTATTATGTTCTTTATTAATTAAAATATATTTACTGTCAAAATATATTACAAAAATAATATTTTTATATTTATTTAAAGTGAAATTCTTTAAAAGGTTTAATTTTTAACAAGATGCTTGATTAGAGTATTTACAGAAATGTCTCCCCGTCCGGGTTTGACCTCTTCGAGAAAGTTTCCTATTTAAATATAACTATTGTTTTTATTTAGGGAAATATTTATTTTGGCAACACTGTCAACCTTTGATTTTTTTTAATGACTTTCCCTTTTTGAAAGTTTGATTGAGGTGTAAGGCGGTTGGATGTCAAATGTCAGAAGATCTGATATCGACTCTGTATCCAATCTTTAAGTGTCAGTGTTGAACACTTTTATTATAGTTATCAGTAAATTGAGTGTAATATCTTTGTTTCTCGCCTCTAATGTATGTGTGATTACTAAATCAGTATGATTTCCGGTTTTGTTTTTTAATTTTTGATTATTACGTAACGAAAGCACATGGTACCGCCTTCGTGGTTGAGGTTGTTAAACCTTTGGTATACTAACCTTTGACTCCTGGTTATACTCTTACTTAGAATAATACTATATATAGAAGGAGCACAGGACCGTAAACACAATGTAATTCACTGATAAACGAAAGCCGGTTGACTGGTGCAACTAAGTAATGCTGCCAACCTGACACAAACATTATTTTAAATATTTGTCATAAATATCTATTAATGAAGAAGATCGTAAAGAACAAATAATAACTTAAAACTCCTGCTAAGTATTTAATAAAACCGGTCTTAGATGGCATAAGGATGGCGAAATACAAGAATCTACATTTAGTTGACCAGGACTACTATTTTGTATATCATTTTAATAAATACGTTAACTACAATTTAAAATGCTTAAAATATTGTAATGCACTGATATTTATATTAGTATTTTATGAATAATCAATCATTAATTAATAATAGAACATAATAATTCAGCAACCAGAAGTATTGCCAACTTTGTTTTAGAAAATTGTATATTGTTAGGGTGGCAGCATTACTTAGGTGCACCAGTGAACCGCCTTTCGTGTTATCAGTAGTGCTCCTTCTATATAGTATTATTCTAAGTGCTCTTACTTTAAAAAAAAAAAATTAAAAATCGGGTACGGGGTACCTCGGAACTTTTCCCCATTACATCGGATTCGCTACGCTTATCCTCCCAGCTTCAAACTTAATTCGCTCGTCCTCAAAATATAAAAATCGTTAAACACTGCAACACCTCTACAGCCTATCCTTTAGTTTAAAAATCCCTAAGGTCATAAGTATTTTAGGATTGACCAATCAGAGAAGCCGCTTGCCAACCTCTCACTTATAAAGAGAAAAAATCCCTTAGAATAATACTATATATAGAAGGAGCTACTGATAACACGAAAGGCGGTTCACTGGTGACTTAAGTAATGCTGCCTCCCTAACAATATACATTTTCTTAAAAAAAAAGTTGCAATACTTCCGGTTGCTGATTATTATGTTTATTATTATTTAATGATTGATTTTCATAAATACTAATATAATATCGGTGCATTTACAATATTTAAAAGATTTTAAAATTGTAGTTTAAACGTTATTTATTAAAATTATTATTAAAAGTAGTCCTCGTCAACTAAATGTTAGATTCTTGTATTCCGCCATCCTTATGCATCTAAGACCGTTTTATTTAAATACTTAGCAGGATTTTAAGTTATTATATTTTGTTCTTTACGATCTTTCTTCATTAATAGTATTTATGACAATTTTAAAAATAAATGTTTTTGTTGTTAAAGTGGTACTTCTACTTAAGTACACCAGTCAACCGGCTTTTGTGTTATCATTGGAATTACATTGTGTTTACGGTCCTGTGCTCCTTCTATGTATAGTATTATTCTAAGAAAAATCCCTACCACAATAACCGCTGTAGGGAAAAACCTTCTTCCCGGCAATCGTTCTCATTGTTTGTAGTTCTTCTTTTGATTACATTGTTTTGAAAACTACTTTCAAATTAATCTTAAAATTATATTTTAATAAAACCACACCAAAGAATGTAAAAAAAACATCGCCAAGAAATACGGGTAAAATAACCTGATTTGTTACATAGTTTTTTCCCGCTCCCTTCTTGCAGGATTTTTTTTCTTAAGAATCCGTTGTGTCTAAACTGACCTGTCAAGATTTTTAAACTAAACGATAGACTGTAGTCTTAGAATAATACTATATATAGAAGGAGCACAGGACCGTAAACACAATGTAATTCCTCTGATAACACGAAAGCCGGTTGACTGGTGCACTAAGTAATGCTGCCAACCTGACAAAAATCATTTTAAATATTTGTTATAAATATCTATTAATGAAGAAAGATCGTAAAGGACAAATATAATAACTTAAAATACCTGCTGAGTATTTAATAAAACTGGTCTTCGATGGAAGGGTGCGGAATACAATAATCTACATTTAGTTTACCGGACTACTTTTATATATAATTTTAATAAATACGTTAAACTACAATTTTAAATGCTTAAAATATTGTAATGCACCGATATTTATATTAGTTTTCATGAATAATCAATCATTAATTAATAATAGAACATAATAATTCAGCACCGAAGCATTACCAACTTTTTTTTTAGAAAATTGTATATTTTGGTGTCAGCATTACTTAGGTGCACCAGTGAACGCGCTTTCGTGTTATCAGTAGTGCTCTTCTATATTAGTATTATTCTAAGATGTAGTAAATAGATCTGAAACTATAGTATATAGATTTGTTTAATTCTCAGCGGACACCCATCCAGGCAGTGACTATGCTCAATGCTGCTTAAGTTTTATATTCCACTAAGAATAATGGGTATACTTGTATTAGAACTAAACTTGGTGTACTTATTTATTACGTAAAGGTTTATACTTGAACCAAATTTCAATTTAATTGGATTATTTTCCGATTTTTACCATTCGATAAAAATTGAACTAATGCTGATAATGAGATGCCACTTGACACATATGTTAGTCTTATATATAGCTACACGCGTGCCAAATTTGAATAGGATCGCATCATTTTTTCGCGTTTTATGATTTTTTTAAATTCGAGTCATTATCGCGGATTAATGACGTCATAAAAAAAAAATATTTTCCGAATGGCAGAACTTCAGCGGTAGACTGATTTTTGTACAAATTTTAAACTCTCTAGCATGAATACACGGCCAGCTACGATGATAACAGACACACACACACATACAGACCGACAACATGATAAATACCATTTAGGAGGCCTTGAAAACCCCTGAAAAAGATAATTCCGGTGTCATCCCGGTTCGGATGTTTTTGCACACAATACTTTTCCTATATATCTACGGTATAAATGAGGAAAAGTAAAATACAAAATAATCTATTGAGTTGAAATTTGGTACAAAATATAATCCCTAATGTAATAAATACTTATAGACCAAGAGCCCAGGTGTTTTGTTAATAAAAAGTGTAATGCTGGAACCGGTCTCAATTTTTCGTAAATACCTTCCTGAACAAGGATCTGCATCCTGCGACTCGTATCGGATGGGTGTCCCAGGCAGAACGCACTTTAGGTTCAAAGGTTCTACCTGGGACACCATCCGATACGAGTCGCAGAATTGCAGATCCTTGTTCAGGAAGGTATTTACGAAAAATTGAGACCGGTTCCAGCCATTACACTTATTATTAACAAAACACTCCTGGGCTCTTGGACTATTATATCAAGTTACGAATACCCCGTACCCGTTATTACTGTTCATCATTTATACCGTAGGTATTTTATTAATCGTGAGGGTATAGGTGTAAAACCTTATGCACTGCGACTTTGAGTCTTTTGTACAAGAAACCGTAGGTATATAGGAAAAGTATTGTGTTCGCAAAATTATCCGAAACCGGGATGAAACCGGAATTATCCGTTTCAGGTGTTTAAAAGGCCTCCTGAGTGGTTTTCACAAAGTTGTCTATCTGTTTGTGTGTGTGTGTGTTTGTTTGTAGCGCCCAGTGTATTATTGCTAGAGAGTTGAAACTTCGTACAAAAATCATCTCCCGCTGTAGTTGTGCTTTTCGGAAAATAATTTTTTATGACATATTTAACCCGCAATAATGACTCAGCAAAAATTTCAAAAAATCAACTCAGCAAACGCGGACAAATGATGCGATCGGATTTAAATTTGAAATTTGGCTCGCATGAGACTATGAATAAGACTAACATATGTGCCAAGTTTTATCTCATTATCAGCATTAGTTCAAATGTTATTGAATGACTTGTGTACGTTTTAAAAAAAAATTGTAAAAAAAATTAGTAAATGGTCTAATTCAGTTGAAATTATATACAAATGTATACTTTTATTTAATAAATAAGCACACTAAGTTTCGTTTCAATACGACAAGTATATCCATGATTTTTGTTGGATCATAAAACTTAAGTAGCATTGACCGTGGTCTTTGCTGTATGGGTGACCGATGAGTATGAAAAGGATGCATTTACTATCTGAGGACGAGCGACAGAATCGCTTCGCTCGTCCTCTCGTCCTGAGGACGAGAGGAATTCTTCTTCTTCTTCGAAGTAGAAGAATTAGTGTAGCACATACGATGTTGTGGGTTAAAGTTACGAGGTACTCTGCATTCTTTATTTTTATCCTTATTTTGTCAAAAACATTCTCTATTTTACATTATTTTTACGTAAAAGTCTTATCTACCTTATTATTCTGTTGTCATTATATATCATTTTAATTTATAAAGACCAATTTACCTTTTACTATTTAAAATAAATTACCTAATTATTTTACTCACATTATAATAATAATCAACCTAATTATTTAAATTTTATTTTTATCTTATTTCTATATTTTTATCTTATTAATGTATTTTTTTCGTATTACTGTATTTTTATCTTATTAATGTATTTTTATCTTATTAATGTATTTTTGCATTTTAATGTTTTCATACTTTAGACTTTAATATTTTAGAAAGCTATTTCCTTTTATTATTCGATAAATATTGATTTGTTTTGTCGAGAATATTTTTTTTCTCCATTATTATTGTAATTTATTCTTATGATATTTTATTTGTTTCCTACTTTTTTATTTTTATATAATAAGATAAACATGTGTTTTTATGTAAAATTATATTTAAATAGAGATGGTGATGTGTAGGTATGTAACAGTGAAAACTGCAAGTCATCACGAAGGCTTCATCAATTCATTTATTGTTGCTTTCAGAGACTTTTCATCGTGTTCATACATACAATATTATTCAAATAAAATTGGTTTTATTGTTGGTTGATGTTTATTATGTACAACAATGTATAAATGCGTATTGATGTGTCAGATAATGTATGAAAGGATTATAATAATAGTACAATATATTTTATTTCCTCCTTGATTTGTAAGTTCTATATGCAGTCTTTTTTTACTTGCGTTATGAATGCCATTTGATGTCATTAAATTTAGTACAGAATGGAAAATTTCAGTCATTTCAAATAGTTTATGTCCCTCAGCCTGTCGGCTTCGGGAGCAGAAATGTTAGTAGTTTTCTTCAGCAAGCCTCGGGAGTTAAATATTTCGTGTCTCTCAGTCTGTCGGGAGTTAAATATATAACCTGTCGTCTTCGGGAGCAGAAGTGCTAGTTTTTTTCCTCAGCATGCCTCGGGAGTTAAATAGTTCGTGTCTCTCATTCTGTCGACATCGGGAGCAGAAATGTTAGTAGTTGTCGTCAGCAAGCCTCGGGAGTTAAATATTTCGTGTCCCTCAACCTGTCGGCTTCGGGAGCAGAAATGCTATTAGTTTTTTCCTCAGCAAGCCTCGGGAGTTAAATAGTTCGTGTTCCTCAGCCTGTCGGCTTCGGGAGCTTACTTCTTTTCGGCTTTGCTTTTAGAAAAACTTAAACTTTGAGTTGCTTAAAACTTGTTTCTATTCCACGTTGCATAAATACAATTGGTTGATTAGTTTAAAGTATTTTCACTTCCCACCTGAGGGTCTTTCCGCAGGGCTAATATCCAGATTACCTGGAACGGTTATATGACACGGTGTGTTCACTTTAATACAGTTTGTTTTAAAGTGAAACCTGATGCTAAAAATGATTTTAGCTGCAATTTATATATTTCAATAAAGACGGAAGTAGAACTTAAAAGCATATATTTAACAGTCTATCTTCTGCACTTAAATAATTCTGAACTTATTTATGCCCGCTATTATTGTTTTGAAAAGATAAACTCAAACATACATAACTTGACTAAAAGGTCTTGTTTTTACGTTATAATTATATATTTTTGCGGGTTAGAGATTGCTAGTTTTGTTTTATTTAAAGTATTATTGTTTCAAAAGTTGAATTTGTTAAGATCTTGTTTACTTTCACTGTTACCTGAGGCTAAATTTTAAGGGTTTGCTGTGTGTGTGCGTGCTTTGTGTTTTAATGAATTTTGTAACTCCTGTCTCTTATTTTTTACTTTTTCTTATTTATTTCGTAGGTACATTGGGGAAGTATTGTGTTTGCAACAAATTCGATATCGGGATGTCACAGAATTATCTTTTTTTGAGGTAGTACTTAATTGAGCACTTTATTGGGCCGTTTTTAGGATGAGAAGCCAATCATTATTGTTATAGGAGGTTATTTAGTACTTTTCACCTCCAAAGACAATAATGAATGTAAAAAAAACTCCTAGGACGTAAAAGTAATTCATATATTGCCGCCATTACTGTAATGTAGCGTGTTCAAAAAACAATCTGTGTAAAAGCTTTATGAGGTTTCTTTAAAAACGTTCATTTTGTTTCTGTTTTTGTTCGTAGACTAATTTTTTTTCGTTTTTAAAAGTTGTTCTAATTGTCAATTTTTGTGTGTTCATTTGTAAAGCTTTTACATTTTTGAGTAAAAGTGTGAAGCTATGGATGAATTCAATGACGACGATAATATGGAGTTAATTGGACGTTTGTTTTTTTTTTTCAATTAAGTATATAGTTTATTTAATGAGTGCTACCTCAAAAAAATAGTGTATGCCATTCGGCTGAGAATGTCTTTATGTCTTGGCAATTTTTCCCGACTCGCTTCGCTCGTCGGTAAATCTAATTGACGTGACATAAAGACACACTTCTCAGCCTTATGGCATAAATAACTATTTTTAAGTGTTTTTAAGACTTCTTAAGTAGTCTTCACAAAGTTGTCTGTCTGTATGTGTGTGTGTTTTATCATCGTAGCTTCTAGTGTATTTATGCAAGAGACTATGCACAAAAAAACTGTCTAGGTGTAGTTGTGCTTTCTGAAAAATATTTTTTTATGTCGTCATTAACCCGCATAATTTTATTGAAAAGTAAGGTGAACAAAAATTTATTTTTTCACTTAAGTTATTAACCATTATAAATTCCTTAAAATAGAGCACATTTCCTAACAAATCAACTCATTGATTAATAAATTGAACTAAAACTGTAGGTATATTGTAAATTACTATTGTTTATTTTGTTTAGCTAGAAGGTTAGAAAGCTTGGAAGGTTATTACCTCTTTTTACCTTTTTACTTTTCCTCATTTATACTCTAGGTATATAGGAAAAGTATTGTGTTTGCAAAAAAATCCGAAACCTGGATGAAACCGGAATTATCCGTTTCAAGGCCTCCTGAGTGGTTTTCACAAAGTTGTCTGTCTGTATGTGTGTGTCTGATATCATTGTAGCGCCCAGTGTATTTATGCTTAAGAGTTGAAACTTTGTAAAAACATTAGTCTACCGCTGTAGTGCTAGTCGGAAAATATTTTTATGACGTCATTAACCGGCAATAATGCCTTAGCGAAAATTTCGAAAAATCATAAAACGCGGAAAAATGATGCGATGGGATTGAGATTTGGCGCATGTGACTATGTATAAGACTACAATATGTGCCAAGACTATGTGTAAGACTAACATATGTGTCACGCTTCATCTCATTATCAGCATTAGTTCAAGATTTGTCTAAATACGACAAGTATATCCATGATTTTTGTTGGATCACAAACATTAAGGACCATTGAGAGTGGTCAATGCTGTATAGGTGACCGCTGAAAATGATACAGATGCAGTTACTATCTGAAGACAAGTGAAGCGAGATGAATGGCATGTTGCAGTATAAATTTGGCGAACTGTATTTCTGAGGACAAGCGAAGCGAGTCCGAAGCAGGGAGGATGAGCGTAGCGAGAAGAGTAGGGTCAAGGAGTATATAGGACAACCTATATACTCTTTGTATATACAACGTATATACTACCTATATACTCTTTGGTAGGGTACTCCAGTTCATGTGCCGAACAAACCCATAGACACTGCCATCTCAATTTAGCTTTATCTCTTTGGATTTTCTTACACGCCTACTCATGAGGACGTCACGCCTCCTCTTTTAAGTCAATATTTACTCAACCTGACTATATACTTACTTATTCATGTCTCTAAGTGTTTTTTACAAAGTTATTTTTTCGTGACAAATATTGAACAAAAATAGTCAATTATCGAGTATTTGAAAAGATAAAGAAATATGAATGAAAAGCTAAGGTTATTGGTGTCCAATTGTGGGTGATAAGGATTGAGTCATGTTTTGGTTATTTCTAATTGGGGTTCCCGTTGGTTGAATGGGTTAGAACGTTTGCCTGCCACTCAAACAAAATGAGTTCGATCCCGCTTGGAGCCTCTAAGATTTTATGCGAGAGGTGGAAAACCTTCCGTGTGCCGTCTTTCTTAAGAGACGTCAAGCCGACAGTTCCGAGTTAAAGTCCCTTAATGCTTGTTACGCCTGCGCGATGTCAGGTTCGTACGCAGGGGTAGCATAGAGGCAAAAATGTGTCGCCACCGTTTTAAGGAAAATAGATGAACATGGGACAACTTGTCCCATATAGAGTTTAAACGTATTGGAGAAGCGTATAAAGTTTGTGTTTTTCTCTTTTAAGGTCTAACACGCTTAATGTCAACTGACTTTAATTTTAGTAATTATTTATTTTCTCAGTATTCATAACTTTATAATCTTAAACAAGGTAAGAATAACATTAAATATGTACAATTAACAACTGCACAATAATAAAGACTTTTTTATAACCTGACGATAGGAATGATATAGTAGTGCTATATTCTTCCTTTTGCGGTAGAGGTTGGTGAGACGGTGGGGGTTCCTTCCCCTTTATATAAGTTCCGTGGGTTCGAACCCTCACTCTGTGTGTTAATATCGTGCTCCCAATGTATTTATGCTAGAGAGTTGAAACTTTGTACAAATATCAGTCTATATATACGTAGTTGTGCTATTTGGAAAATAATTGTTCATAACTTTATTAACCCGCAATAATGACTCGACAATCGACAGATCATAAAACGCGTAAAAATGTTGCGACCGGATTGAGATATAGCATGCATGTAGCCCATGTATAAGACTAACATATGTGTCAAATTTCATCTTATTATCAGCGTTAGTTCTGTTTTAATCAGATGACTTGGGTGCGTTTAAAAAAATCGGAAAATAATCCAGTTGGGTTGAAATTTGGTACAACTATTTAAATTTGGTATACCTTTACGTAATAAAATCCCGCCATACTAGCCACCTCATGAGCGAAAATTTTCAAAGAAAATTTGCTAAATGACAGGTATAAAGAGAAAATTGATAAAGAATCATGTTTATGACATCATTAATATGAAGTTTACTTACTATACTCTAAACTTTGAACTTTCACTTAACTTTTTATAAAGTTTATTTGATGTGAAAGTAAATTTGTGGTTTCAATTATAACCTCACATTGGTCCAGTAACTTTTCACTCAGGTTTACCGGTAATATTTTTATTTTAGTAACAACGTGATCAACTTAGTGCGTTGGGGATGTGTGACGTCATTATGGTTTATATTATCCAAGCGTTTCTTACCTTGCGTATGGCCAAGGATCTTGAATAAAAGGGATGACGCATCAATAAACTTTTCTGATCCCATGGAAGTTGTATGAGATAGAGAAAAAGGATTACCTTCCTATGGTTATAATGAAAAAAAGGTGCCAAACGCAGGTTATGTTGCAAGGTTGTCAAGTTTGCTTCTCAACTTTCTTCTGTGCTTCTCGTGATTGTTACATTTGTGGTGCTTGTTATGTCATTTGTGCTTATTTAATTTTAAATTTTGGAATATACTAATGCACTTTAGTGAGGGATAATTTAAGCGTGTTTATAACCTTCTCAAGCAATAAACAATGGGAAACACTGAAAAAGTAACCTGACCAGCTTCACTTATAAATTTAATGAAATAATAAGTACAAAATTACTGTAACTTATGTAATAGAACGCTTAAAATACAAATAAAAATTTTAACAATGTATGGGAAGCCGAAAACAATTAATTTATTTTAATCTCAACTCAGAGGGGCTTTTACAGAGCCCCTGAAAGCCCCAAAAAAAATTTTTGGCCTCCCAATGTTAGAAGATAGGTCATGCCCCCTCTAGTTTATATCTCTATGAAAAAGGGGGTCTAATTAAATGTTCTTTGCCTCCTCCTCTATTTAGGAGGCAGGGAAGCAATAAATTAGGGCTAACTATTTGCATAATTTATCGGAGAAATTTAAACAACTTAATTATTGATTTTTTAGCTATTTCTACACTTTTTAAATTCCTTAAGTTTTTTTTTGAAAAATTCTAATTTTAGTGGTTTTCTTTTAATAATATTAAATAAAATATTAAGGATGCGTTTTTCATAACATTATAAATTCTTGTTTTAAATTATTTAATGGATATTTAAAAATGGAAAGCGATTAGTGAATTGGTAATTACGTCTAGTTTAAGCGGTTAACGACTTTGGCGACTTTCTCGAAATATTTTAGACGAAGTTTCGAAGTTACAGGATTCGGAATAAATTTTGTGGGTGGAGTGTTTTCTTTTATATTTTAAGAGATGATGCTCTTAAGATTGAATATTGAAAGCAGAAAGAACAAAGAGTTTTATCTCTCTTCCTGTAATTTAGTATTTCTTATATTAAATACATAACATAAGACATTATGACATTATACTTTTATTGTATTCTTACAATAATACTATATATAGAAGGAGCACTACTGATAACACGAAAGTCGATTCACTGGTGCAACTAAGTAATGCTGCCACCCTAACAATACAAAAAGTTACCCTAACAAAAAGTTGGCAATACTTCCGGTTACTGAATTATTATGTTCTATTATTAATTAATGATTGATTATTCATAAAATACTAATATAAATATCGGTGCATTACAATATTTAAAGCATTTTAAATTGTAATTTAACGTATTTATTAAATATATATAATAAGTAGTCCTCGTCAACTAAATGTAGATTCTTTGTATTTCGCCACCCTTTTGCCATCTAAGCAGTTTTATTAAATACTCAGCAGGTGTTTTAAGTTATTATATTTGTTCTTTACGATCTTTCTTCATTAATAGATATTTATGACAAATATTTAAAATAATGTTTTGTTGTCAGGTTGGCAGCATTACTTAGGTGCACCAGTCAACCGGCTTTCGTGTTATCAGTGGAATTAAATTGTGTTTACGGCCCTGTGCTCCTTCTATATATAGTATTATTCTAAGATTGTATTACTTAAACTAAGCTGTGTACACATAAACTGAGCTGTGTACACAGTATACATAAAGTAGTAGTTTATGTAACTTAAGTTATATACTTTTTATTTTCAAACAAGATGCCTTTTGGCTTTTGGCAGACTCTCTCCAGCCTGAGGCCGCTTCGCGGTCACATTGTTGTTTTTCTGTATTGAATGGAATGCGATTAGTGAATTGGTAATTACGTCTAGTTTAAGCGGTTAACGACTTGGGTGACTTTCACGAAATATTTTAGATGAAATTTCGAAGTTACAGGATTCGAAATAAATTTTGTGGGTGGAGTGTTTTAAGTGAATGAGTGCCACTTTTTAAGTGGCATACTGCCATAATATTTTCGAGTTTTCAATTGTATCAATCGAAAAACGTGATTAATTTACATATAATTATATATGTCAAACGATAAAATCGTCACTAATGAATTTTTCACTTTTTTTCTTAAGAAATTTGCCCTTAGCCACTCAGCCGCTTGGCGGCGTAAGCGCCAAACGTCCCCGCGCCTCCTTGTGGCCGCATGGGGATACTCAAGGATCTTGAATAAAGAGGATGACGCACTAAGTCGATTTGCCATACAAAAAAGTGACTCCATCGAAAACCAAAAAATAGAGAGAATTCAACACGAAACACACGTCAAAAACCAACTGCATATGCTTGATACAAACTGCCCATGCTTACAACTCTTGTAAACTACGCAAGTCTTAAATTTTGAGGCAAACTTACCTCTCAATGGTTTCCCATTGTTTATTGCTTGAGAAGGTTATAACAAAACACGCTTAAATTATTACTCACTGAAGAGGCAAAGTATATTCCAAAATTTAAAATTAAATAAGCACAAATGACTTAACAATCATCACAAATGTAACAATCACGATAAGCACAGAAGAAAGTTAAGAAGCAAACTCGACAACCTTGCTACATAACCTGCGTTTGGCGCTTTTTTTATTATAACCAAGGGGAAGGTAAGTTTGCTCCTATTTCTCTATCTCATAAAACTTCCATGGGGTCAGAAGTGTTCCTTAATTCATCATCCCCTTTATTCAGGGGAGGGGATCCTTGGGGGGGGGCGCTAGACCCAATATCAGCCGCAGCGCTGACGTCACCAAGTGGCCGAAGGCCTGTATTGTTTTTTCCATCTATCCGAATTTCAAAGCAATATCATTCAATTAACGAAATTTCACTTATTCATGATGAAACTTTCTCGATGCAAAAGTTCAAACTTTTTACTGACCCTTTCCAAACCGATTAATTGTTAATTTTTATTTTAAAAATATTATTTAGTTTACAGTGAACCCTTTGTTGCATATAGACATTAAAAAATAATAATTTAAAATATTCCAAGTCATTTCTAGTAAGGGATGTCAATTACTTTAAAAATATTTACAATATTTTTTGTAATGAAAAGAAAAAAATGTAATAGCTAATAATAATAATTGGCTTGCCGTAGACGGATTGACAGCTGTTACTTTGGCTCGCTGAGGCGGATTGACAGCTGTTTCTTGTCCCTCTGTCATTTAACTATTTTGACGTCATTTTTATCTTTTTCTTCACTTTCACTTTTGTTCAATATTTTATCAGTTACTTATCAGCAGATTTCTATTGGAAACATGAGCACAAGAGAGGGGGGGGGGATGTTGTTTTTCAAGAACTGCATTCAAAATATTATAGGTATTATATAGATGGCTTTAACATATAAGAAGTTAAAGGAAGAATTTGTTCCAAGCGATTTTCATAATGCTGTTAGCATTTTAAAAATTTTATATAATTTAAAATGTACTTATTACCATTAAAATAGCATAATTGATAATGGAATATCTATGCAAATTGGAGTAATTTTAAGGTAAATAAATAATCAACATGACAAACATGTAGCCGAGTAGCCGCCATAGCCCAAAGTTTATTGCTCTCAAATTGGATATAAAATCGGGTACGGGGTAACTGCGGGAACTTTTCTTTATCACATCAAATACGCTACGCGGATTCGCTTCGATCGTTATCAGAGTATAAAAATCCGCTAATAATTACTACAAGACGTCTTTTGACTTGCTTCGCTTGTCATCAGAATATAAAAATCCGCAAATAATTACTACAAGACGTCTTGTGACTAGCTTTGCTTGTCATCAGAATATAAAATCCGCAAATAAACTACTACAGGACGTCTTTTGACTCGCTTGCTCGTGAATTAGATTAATAAATCGCAAATAATTACTACAAGACGTCTTGGACTAGCTTTGCTTCATCAGAATATAAAAATCCGCAAATAATTACTACTACAGGACGTCTTTTGACTCGCTTTGCTCGTGATTAGATTATAAAAATCCGCAAATAATTACTACAAGACGTCTTGTGACTAGCTTCGCTTGTCATCAGAATATAAAAATCCGCAAATAATACTACTACAGGACTCTTTGACTCGCTTGCCGTGAGGATTATAAAAATCCGCAAATAATACTACACAGAACTCTCTTGTGACTAGCTTCGCTGTCATCAGAATATAAAAACCGCAATATTACACTACAGACGTCTTTGACTCGCTTGCTCGGATAGAAAATCCGCAAATAATTACTACAAGACGTTTGTGACTAGCTGCTTGCCATCAGAAAAAAAATCCGCAAATAATTACTACTACAGGACGTCTTTTGACTCGCTTTGCTCGAGTAGATTTAAAAATCCGCAAATAATTACTACAAGCAGACGTCTTGTGACTAGCTTCGCTTGTCATCAGAATAAAAGACGTCTTTGACTCCGTCAATAAAAACTACTACAGGACGTCTTTTTGAACTCGCTTGCGTCGTGATTAGATAAAAATCCGCAAATAAGTACACAAGACGTCTTGTGACTAGCTCGCTGTCATCAGAATATAAAATCCGCAAATAATACTACTACTACAGGACGTCTTTTGACTCGCTTGCTCGTAATAGATTATAAAAATCCGCAAATAAACTACAAGACGTCTTGTGACTAGCTTCGCTTGTCATCAGAATATAAAAATCTGCAAAATTACTACTACAGACGGCTCTTTGACTCGCTTGCTCGTGATTGGATTAAAAAATCGCAAATAATACACAAGACGTCTGTTACTAGCTTCGCTTGTCATCAGAATAAAAAATCGCAAATAATTACTACACAGAGTCTTTGCTCGCTTTGCTCGTGATAGATTATAAAAATCCGCAAATAATTACTACAAGACGTCTTGTGACTAGCTTCGCTTGTCATTAGAATATAAAAATCCGCAAATAATTACTACTACAGGACCTTTTGACTCGCTTTGCTCGTGATTAGATTATAAAAATCCGCAAATAATTACTACAAGACGTCTTGTGACTAGCTTCGCTTGTCATCAGAATATAAAAATCCGCAAATAATTACTACTACAGGACGTCTTTTGACTCGCTTTGCTCGTAATTAGATTATAAAAATCCGCAAATAATTACTACAAGACGTCTTGACTAGCTTCGCTTGTCATCAGAATATAAAAATCCGCAAATAATTACTACTACAGGACGTCTTTTGACTCGCTTTGCTGTAGATTATAAAAATCCGCAAATAATTACTACAAGACGTCTTGTGACTAGCTCGCTTGTCATCAGAATTAATAAAACAAATAATTAATACTACAGACGCTTTTGCTCGCTTTGCCGATGATATAAAAATCCGCAATAATTACTACAAGACGTCTTGTGACTAGCTTCGCTTGTCATCAGAATATAAAAACCGCAAATAATTACACTACGACCTTTTGGCTCGCTTTGCTCGTGATTAGATTATAAAAATCCGCAAATAATTACTAACAAGACGTCTGTACAGCTCGCTTGTCATTAAATATAAAAATCCGCAAATAATTACTATAAGACGTTTGAATTAGAATAAAAACCGCGAATAATACTTCTATTGGCGTTTAAGCGCTGAGCCGTACCGGTCCCTGCGTCAGAATATAAAAATCCGCAAATAATTACTACAACATGTCTTTTGACTCGCTTCGCTCGTGATTAGATTATAAAAATCCGCAAATAATTACTACAAGACGTCTTTTGACTCGCTTCGCTTGTTCTCAGATAATAAATACATGCGTTTTATTTCCAGCGGTAACCAATTCAAGCACTGACCACACTTGATGCTGCTTAAATTTTATGATGCAACAAAAACCATAGATATACTTGTCGTATTGAAACGAAACTTAGTGTACTTATTTATTAAGTAAAGGTTTACACTTGTACTAAATTTAAACTTAATATCTAATTTAATTTTTTTTTTTTGTGATTTTTATAATATTATAAAACGTTTATAAGTATAAAAATTGAACTAATTCTGATAATAAGATGAAACTTGGCACATGTGCCAATTTTTATCTAAATCTGACTACATCCGAGCCAAATTTCAAAGCAGTCGAAATATATTTTCGCAATTTGCTCACATTCAACGTAATGTTTAAATGTAATAATATATAAAATATGTAATAATAATAAAAATAAAACCTTTGCTTGCCATTTAAACGTCTTTAAGAATTCGCTATACTCTAGACCATAAGGCATGTAAAACAAATAAAACGAAAACAACAATATGGCCGCAATGAGAGGGAGGGAGGTCTGCGGGCCGCAATGAGTTCGCAGGGAGGTCCGCGGGCCTTGTATACTCTATATAGACGAGCAAAGCGAGTCAAAAGACGTCTTGTAGTAATTATTCGCAGATTTTTATATTCCATGGACGAGCTGAGCGAGGTCGAAGACGTGTTGCAGTATACATTTGGTGATTTTTATTCATGGAGAGCTGAAGAGGTCGAAGACGTGTTGCAGTATACATTGGTGATTTTTATTCCATGGACGAGCTGAGCGAGGTCGAAGACGTGTTGCAGTATACATTTGGTGATTTTTATATTCCATGGACGAGCTGAGCGAGGTCGAAGACGTGTTGCAGTATACATTTGGTTTTATATTCCATGGACGACTGAGCGAGGTCGAAGACTGTTGCAGTATACATTTGTGATTTTTATATTCCGAGGACGAGCGAAGCGAGTCCAAAGTATTGAGTATGAGCGTATTGAACCCTACGTGCTGAGGGAAATTTCCGAGTAACCCCGTACCCTACTTTATACCATTTCTTGTAAGTTCAATATGGGATTGCGGACTCTTTTTATTTTACCCAATTTCGAATATCAATTCTTGACAGGCAAACAATATGCCATCCTGTTTTTAGATTAAATAAATAAGAGTTAATGCATTGACGGAAAAGAGGTTTGAAAGATTTAACATTTAAACAAAAATTTTGTTCCCTAAAATTTCACTTTTCTTTTAAAAAATATTTACTTTATATGATTTGGGTCAAATTCAAAATGTCATCTGGCTTAGTTTTAATTTTAATCTTGGCATGCGGAAGCCTAAAAGCCATTAGAGATAAATATTAACATTTTTTATAATATTTATATATTCTTTTTTTGCCATTTACTTCTGTTGTATTTATCAAAGATTGTATTTATAACATCATACATTTCCACACTGGGAAATGTATTAGTTGTAAAACACAAACTAAAAAAGATCATAGCATACAAATCTTTTAAATTAACCTTATAGAATAAGATGATACAACCTGGCGAGGACATTTATCCTTCAAACAAAACAATAAACGTTTTCGTATTGTATTGACTTATGGACATTAAAAGTTAAATCAACAACAGCATTTGCCGTAAGTCCAGCTTAGTGTGCAAGGACACAACTGGCAGCAACACTTACTGGTAGAACATCCTCGTTCAGGTATGTACCTGAATAATTGTTTCGTATATCATTTGATACTACCGAGTTTTGCAAAACATGAATAGTTGACAAAATATAATTGTGTGAGAGACACCTAGGAAATGTAACAAGCAAAATGCAATGCTACATCTGGAAACTGTTCCATTATTCGACATTCGTCATCATTGATGGTTTGACATAATGTCATGTCCCACTCTGTTTCGTTACGTCTAACTCAACAGTTCCCAGATGTAGGTGTCTCTCGCACAATTATATTGATACAACTATTCATGTTTGCAAACTCGGTAGATCAAATGATATATGTTTGCTTGCCATGCATGATGGCGGTAAAGAGCACCGCTCGTCTCTGGTAAGTACTTCACATTATATTCTTCGTAATTAATTGAAGGTCAGAGTGAGTTTAGGCTCTGTCGGCGCCCTGATGAGTTAGACGTAACGAAGTGGGACATGACATTATGTCGAGCCATCAATGATGACGAATGTCGAAAGATGGAACAGTTCCCAGATGTAGCATTGCATTTTGCTTGTTACATTTCCTAGGTGTCTCTCGCACAATTATATTGTGTCAATTGTTTCGTAGTTTAGATCGTAGTGTAGTTTCCAAAACACTGTTAGTATTGTAGTGTCTTCGGCTGGCCCCCCAGCAAGTGTTGCCATCAAGTAGTGTCCTCGCACCCTGGACTGGTCCCCCAGTAACTGCTGCCGCCAGGTAGTGTCAAATGTGTAGGATTCAAGAAAATAAAATAGTTTTCAGCGAATTTTCTTCAGGAAAAATTGCTAATGGGATAGGTCTCATGTCGGGGAGTCCAATTTAATAATTTTAGCATATTGTGTAGCCCCGGAGTAAATATGTAAACTGTATTAATAAAAATAAATGACCATTATTTTTTTTGTAGGTATGTTGGCTTGCGGCCTTGATGTTACAATAGTTGTAGTGGTCCCTGGTAAGTAGTTTTCTTTTAGAATTTTATGGTAAAGACAGACGAAGTAGTGAGAAAAGTGTATATATATAATATATATAATATATATATATATATTATATATATATATTCCTGGCGAGGAAAAGTTGGGAGGTGTCCCGTATTCAATTATTTCGCTTCATTTGGTCATGACTCATTACTTTGGCGTATTCGCCTCTATCGAGAAATATTTCTACCATGTTTGTTTAACTTTGACCTCCATGTGTGACAATAACAGAGCACATTTGTGTAAATATTACAGTATTTGCAGTGAACCTTAAATCAATTACAGCGTGTAAACAGTAGTTCTAATCTTGTATGAATCTTTTAGCGAATTTCCTTTGGAAAAATTCGTTAATGGGATAGGCGTTATGGCAGGAGTCATACCTTGGACCATGACCAAAATCTGTTTTAAAGGTCCCTGATTACACACACACATATATACATAAAAACGTCTAGGACACAAAAATCTCGTACATACATAATACATATACAAACATACATATATATATATATATATATATATATATATATATATATAATATATATATATATATATATATAATATATATATATATATATAGTAGTAGTAATATGGGAGTGGTGGTAAGTACCAGGCCACGTTGTCAGGCCCTTTTTGCCAGCTCCCTAAGATAGTGTTATATACCTACTACTTCTTTTAATTTCAAGTGTAGGTATATTTCATCTAATCTAGACAAAAATGCTGTGAATTTTTATGGTTTCTCTTAATTATGTATATTTTCTCTTTCTCATATAGTCTAGAATAAACTAGGAACAACACACGTACCCTTACTGTTAAACCAAACCTCCAACACTTAGCTACAAGTCAGAAACAGTATAGTATTATTATGAATCTACTATGAGGGTCCTAAATTTTGCCTATACCCAGTTTCATTTAGGGTAAGGGATCTTTAACGAGTACCTAACAACGCACAGGTTCGAGACCACCGGCTTTACGTCCCTTCCGAAGGACGTGGTACGCAGATTCCCAGAGACCCGTGCTGGGATTGAACCCATAACTAAATAAGCTCGGAAGAATTTATTTAGAAACTTAACTTGTTTCTAAATATATATATATTTGTGTGTGTGTGTGTGTGTTAGCCATATATTTTGCTACATGCTTTCCAAATTTGAATCTGATCGCATTATTTTTCGCTTATTATGATTTTTTTTAAATTTTAGCTGAGTCATTACCGCAGGTCAATGACGTCATAAAAAATATTTTCCGACTAGCACAACTACAGCGGTAGACTGATTTTTGTACAAAGTTCCAACTCTCTATATACTAAATACTACTATACATAAATACTCGAGGAGCTACGATGATAACAGACACACACATACAGACAGACAACTTTGTGAAAACCACTCAGGTTGTCTTAAAAACACCTGAAACGGATAAATCCGGTGACATTCCGGTTTCGGTTTTTTTTTCAAACACAATACTTTTCCTATATACCTACGGTATAAATGAGGAAAAGTAATGTAATGACTGTTCTACTTCTTTTCAAAGTTGGTAATATTGTATGATAAGTCACAAATTCTTAATGTTGGCACTCCATCTAAGCTAAACCCACCTATGACTACGTGTTTGTATTAATTGGTGAAATTATGCAACCTACCTACGATTCCAAATCTAAATATTCGATGGATGCTGTGGGTATTATTTCACCACTAGAAGAATACGTAGGTCACACCATAATGCGTAGGAATTTATTCCAGTTTTTTTATTGTTTATTACTTAATGCTAATTTATAACCATTAAACGAGAGATAGGAACATTAAAATGCCCTAAATGATTCGTAATGTACCCGGCCTTACTCTTTCTCTATCATATATTGTATAGTCTCATATTTATTGTTTATAGCGAGGTGGTAATTTATTTATTTTTTTATTGTTTATAACCTGACACAAATATATTTTAGTAATCTTTTAGTGTAATGGATTGAAACCACTAACGTAACCTTCCTATATATGGATTATTGCTATTAGACAAACCAGATTATCCATTAATCACGTAATTTCGAATCGCCTATTTTTGTAGGCATTGTGGTTTTCGAATAACTTGTGCATTGTGAAATGGTATGTTGTGAACTTTTTGGTTCAAAAGTAAATATTACGCGGTTCTGAATTTGGAGTTGTTCTGATTTTTGTTAGTCCCAAGGATCTTGAATAAAGGGGATGAGGCATTGAGGAACATTTCTGACCCCGTGGAAGTTGTATGAGATAGAGAAAAAGGAGCAAACGTACCTTCCCTTTGGTTATAATAAAAAAAAGCGCCTAACACTGGTTATGTAGCAAGGTTGTCGAGTTTGCTTCTCAACTTTCTTCTGTGCTTCTCGTGATTGTTACATTTGTGGTGATTGAGGTTGAGCGTTGCAAGACCAAAGTGATAATATCCTAGGTATTAGGATCTCTGTTTTATTTTAAGGTTGAGCGTTGCGAGACCAGAGTTATAATATCCCAGACAATGGTTATAAAAAGATATTTTAAGGTTATGAAATAAAACAGTAGTTTAGAAACTGGTTAAATTTAGTGGTAAAAACTTAGAATAATACTATATATAGAAGGAGCACAGGACCGTAAACACAATGTAATTCCACTGATAACACGAAAGCCGGTTGACTGGTGCAACTAAGTAATGCTGCCACCTGACAACAAAACATTATTTTAAATATTTGTCATAAATATCTATTAATGAAGAAAGATCGTAAAGAACAAATATAATAACTTAAAACACCTGCTGAGTATTTAATAAAACTGGTCTTAGATGGCAAAAGGGTGGCGGAATACAAGAATCTACATTTAGTTGACGAGGACTACTTTTTATATATAATTTTAATAAATACGTTAAACTACAATTTAAAATTCTTTAAATATTGTAATGCACCGATGTTTATATTGGTATTTTATGAATAATCAATCATTAATTAATAATAGAACATAATAATTCAGCAACCGGAAGTATTGCCAATTTTTTTTTAGAAAATTGTATATTGTTAGGGTGGCAGCATTACTTAGTTGCACCAGTGAACCGGCTTTCGTGTTATCAGTAGTGCTCCTTCTATATATAGTATTATTCTAAGGGTAAAAATATAGTTCGTTTCCAGCTCAGAATTATATACAACTTTATACTTCGATTCGTAGATCTCTCTGAAATTACAGTTAGTTTCAGTTAAAAACGCTGTGCCGTCGTTTTTTGACTTTGTTCTTTCCTGTTTATTTGTTTTGCTATCGGATCTACTACTGTTAATTTATTGTTTATGTCAGGTATTCCTCAAATACTACTGTTTTTCCTTATGATTGTACTTCTTATAAATTTTCTTATGAAGCATTAAATGTCCCGAGTGAAACTGCGTGTAATACTCGAGAAGTGCATATTATTTTATTTAATACAGGAAAACAGTCGTCAGCAAAGTTGATCTAGCATTAGATAAAACCTGTAATGCAGTATAGCATATTACTGATGTACAGAGTGGGGCGTGCCACACTTTCGAGATCGGTCTCCATCCACAGTAATTTAAATTTTGAAAGTTCAAATTTACCATTATTATTATTTTGGCTTCTGTTACCCAAACATGGTAATTTCGTTACCACTTTTAGCAACTTTGATCATTTTAATTTAAGCAAACCATGTAGTATTATTATTAACTCTATGTATTATGCACTATGTGTTATTATAAATATATAAAATCTAGCGAGCAAAGCGAGTCTTTCTTCAAAAAGGACAAAGTCGATTTATCGTGACAAACACTATCGAATATAATCGATTACTCACCATAAGTAAATAACAATAGACACCAGAGCTTAGCGTGTCCCTTTTACTTCACTAAATACAAGGATGAAATATTATATATATATATATATATATATATTATATATATATATATATATATATATATATATATATATATATATATATATATATATATTATATATATATATATATATATATATATATATATATATATATATATATATACCTATCACAACCAGACAATTCATTTAAAGGCATGATAAATATAGGCAATACTGTTTGTAATATTGAGAATTATTATCACGCGACATTTAAAAGTAAATAAAACTAAGTAGGACCGGGATCATTCCGACTTATTTGTTAATCTTATCATGGCTTTTGACATGGCCTGCGGCTTGTCTTTTAGTATAGTTTCTATCGACAGAGATATTTATCCACAAACAAAGCGGTTAGGTTTATAACACATTCAATGACTTTGAAACATAAGGGTTTCGAGCCAGGAGATTCGCTCGTCCTCAGAATATTATATTCGCTAAATTTTTTCTACAACAAGTCTTCGGATTTTCTCGCTCGTCCTCAGATAGTAAATGCAACCGTATCATTCTCAGCGGTCACCCATACATCACTGACCACGCTCAATGCTCCTTAATTTTTATGATGCAACAAAAATCATGGGTTTTAAACTACTGTTTCTGCCTTCTAGTTCAAAGTGTGAGGAAGTTTGGTTTAATAGTGAGAGCACGTGTTGTTCCCAGTTTTCACTAGACTAAAAAAGTCAGTGAAAATATGTATGATTGCTTGAAAAAGCATGAGAGGAACCATAGAAATTCACGGTTCTTCTGTCTAGATTAGATGAAATATACCTACACTGGAAATTAAAAGGAGTAGAACACTATCTTAAGGAGCTGGCAAAAAGCGCCCAACCATGTGGTCTACTTGCCTGGTAGTTACTACTACTCCCCCATATTACTATCACTATCACTAGCTCCCTGTGTATTTATGCTAGAGAGCTGAAACTTTGTACAAAAATCAATATGTAGCTGTAGTGCCATCCGAAAAATATTTCGCAATTATGACTCTGCTAAAATTTTAAAAATCATATTATCCGCTTTATGTTGGTTTGAGACCTATGTTGCTTTATGTTGCTACTTATGTTCTCAGTAGTTTTCATAAAGTTGTCTTTGTATATATATATATATGCACGTCTGTTATCATCGTAGCTTCCAATGTGCTTCAGCTAGAGATTGAAACTTAGTATAAGAATCATTCCGTAGAACTAGTAGTCCGGAAAAATATTTTTTTATTATGTCATTTCGTGTGTTCGATGAGTCTGAAAAATTGGTAAAACTCGTAACAATTATTAGATCGTTTTGGAATTCGGAACGCATGTAATATATAATTGTATTGGTTCAATTTTTCTTTAAAGACATAAATACTTTATAAAAAAAAAAAAATATTCAAAATACAAAAAAGTACACATAAGTGTTAAATATGATCACTGATGGTTATCAGCATCGAGCGAGGTCAATGCGTGAATGGATAACCGCTGGGCATATAACGCATGTTTTCACTCTCAGGACGAGCCAAGCGAATCCAAAGAGTAAAATATAAATTAAGTGATTTCGATATTCTAAGGACGATCAAAGTGAGGAAATCTGATAGTGTAAGGAAATGTTTCGAGGTACCCCGTACCTGATTTATTGACAATATTTCCTTAATAACATAGCAAACAATAAATGAACAAACTACATCATATTTTTTTTATAATATTTCCTTTATTAAAAGAAATACATAATTATAATGACCAACTTCTAAAATAATTATTATACATCAGTTATATTTCAATACTTTCTTAAAACCAAAATGTTTTTGAGCATATACATTATATAGTTTAATGTATATATAAAATAAAGTAAGGTGGATAGGTAGATATGAAATATTTATATTAAATATATAACATATAATACAATATAATAAAGAGGTAATAATATTTATATATTAAGACAGAAGTTGGTAAATTTAATTGGAAATGTACTCCCTGCTTATAGACATTAATCTAAAGCCACCATAATTTTAAGTCGAAAGCTTAGTTATTATTATACATTAAAAAAATATAGGACTTTTGTGTAATTAATCTGTTTTTATTTATTTTTTTATAAGTCCACAATAAAGAAACCTTTTAATATCAAACGATTATAATTGCTGCAAGTATCAAGTGTTGGTAGATTTGGTGATTTCTAATATTTTAAATGGTGAATGACTTTACATAGTCAGTTTTAGAAACAGCACTTTATCCTAAATAGATATTTCAAGCCCGTTTCACCTAATTACCGTTATTTTAGCTAAATTATTGTTCGGCATTATGTTAAAGAAGACTGACTCACTTAAACCTTTACATAAGGCAACTTTCGATTTTCTTCTTTAAAACAATCGAAAAGTTGTCTGACAAAGGACAATGTTCCCATAATTAAATTAAAGAAATGTAGTCGAATTAATTCTTTCCAATCTTGATTATTAGGAATATTTACTCAGAAGGATTTCTAATGAAAATACAATGTCATCCATATTTATGTAAAATATCGCCTAAAAGTAATCTTTGGTCCTGTTGGTGTAGTGGTTTGCACGCATACGTCTGCCACTCAGACAGAAAGGGTTCGATTACTTACTATTAGTCGCGGCTTTTAAGTGTATTACACGCGAAATGTCTGCACTAATACTTATGAGATAGAACATTATCTTCTATGTCAGGATAATAGCAAAAAGGGCCCAACGACATGGCTTAATGGCTTTTTGATCTACTATACTACTATACGCCTTAGTGAAAACTGAATGTCACCACCAAAAATGTGTGAAATGTTATCGTAATTATCACCACAATAAGTAATTAACTAATGTCAAAACTTTTGATTAATTTAGCAGTGCCTTAATATCTTCATACACATAAAAGTATAAGTAAAAAATGTGCATGCTAAGTGGTTATATTATACTTGTTGTTGGATAAAATAGTTACACATGTGTACCGAATTTCAACTGTTTAGCTGTTGTAGTTCCGGAGATGTGAAATCGGACAGAAAGACGCACCACAGAAAGTGAAAAAGGTTTCAAAAATTATCTTGGAAACCCTAATATTATTCACCTATAATCATGTCAAAAACTATTATATATTTCGTCGTGTCGCAATAGTCTCTATACATTTTAATTATAAAGTCGAAAACTTAATTATAATTCCTAGAAGATTCTATGAATCAAAGACAATACGAAATATTAATTAACAAGTTGTCAAAAAACTTAATTATTATTACGCGGAGTCAAAAAGTGTCTTTATGGATCTAAAAAGCAATACGAAAATATTAATTAACAAGTGTTGTCAAAAACTTAATTATTATTACGCGGAGTCACAAAAGTATCTCTATGGATCTACAGGCAATACGAAATATTAATTAACAAGTGTTGTCAAAAACTTAATTATTATTACGCGGAGTCACAAAAGTATCTTTATGGATCTAAAGGCAATACGAAATATTAATTAACAAGTGTTGCAAAACTTAATTATTATTACGCGGAGTCACAAAAGTATCTTTATGGATCTAAAGGCAATACGAAATATTAATTAACAAGTGTTGCCAAAAACTTAATTATTATTACGCGGAGTCACAAAAGTATCTCTATGGATCTACAGGCAATACGAAATATTAATTAACAAGTTTTGTCAAAAACTAAGTAATAATTGCAAATAAGTCACTGCAACATCTCTATGGATCTAAAAGCAATACGAAATATTAAATAAATTTAATTAGAATTATGCTAAATAACAAAATTATACCTATGAATCAAAACAAAAACGAAAAACTAATTAACTAACTAATTAATAACTACAAATTAACTAGTGTTGTCAAAACTAAGTAATACTTCTATTATTAAGTTGTCATAACACTTGAATTTACTTTTGATTATAACTACATATTTATTGAGTGTTTCTTCATTTCTTATTCATACGTGATTCATTCTAATTAGTTATGTCATTATTATGAGAAGTGTTTCTTCTTCTTCTTCGGTATTATTAATTAAGAAGGAAGTTGTTTCTTTAATTTTGGAAGTTTTGTTTTTATAATCAGGTTATTAATCAGAATAAAAATGAATAAGTTGCTTGTTTTTCAAATGTAGATTGTAACAATAGGAATGAAAGAAAGTTGTTTACTGTTAAATAATAATGGAATTAATAGGAAACAAATCATATGTCAGAAACTGGGTCAATTATTTGTCGCTCGCTGTACAAACTGCAGCTATTTTTTAAAACAATAATTATATATTAGAGTTTTATTTTTAGCTCTTATCTAGTTTGGACATTGTAAATCACTTATGTTGATTAGACTTAGCTTTTTGCTTTCCCTTACCGAATACTGTAACTATCAAGAAAGTATTGTGGTCACTCTAAAAATCTTTATTAATTAACATTGTAACGAGGCGTTACGAATTTACGGCTTTATTATTTATGTTATAATGTTTAGATATTAAGGTTTAATTAATTGTTAAGAGTTTAATTTGTTTATTTAGATAAGGGTTCAGAGATGATCAAGGGTTCAACATGGGTTTTAACGGCAAGGCAGTGTCTGCCCGGCCCTCACGGGAGCTTCAACTCTTGTTACCTTGTCTTTACCGAATTTTCTTGACGTTTTAGGATTTTCCTTACGTATTTTACAAATTAGTTTTCTAAAAATTTCTTTTTTAAATTTAAGTATGGTTTTATGAATTTGTGGATGGAATTTAGTGGCTTGTTGTATTCCTTGATTATCTCTGAATTCTTATGCTATGGATATTTTGAATTTTATATAATTTTTTTGGATAACGAAAGAAGGTAAAAGTTTTATATTTTTAATGTTAAACTTATGCTGGTTTATTTTGCCGGAATTTTGAGTCGTAGTGAGAGTCGAATAAGTTTTAGTTTTGTTTAGTAATAATAATAAGTTAAGTTTAGTAATAATAATAATAATAAGTTTAGTTTTGTTTAGTTTTAATCGATCATCCCAATCCTCTTGTAAAAACTCTATCCTCTAATACCCTTCCTGAAAATCCTATGAGACGCCTGAGGAGGCAGTGGCCTCGAGACCAGTTATCTCTATAAGATCAACATAAATTTATCTAATTATCTTACTACTACATTTTATTTACTCATTTATTATAACATTTTATTTATTCTATCTCTTACATTTCAATAGTGATATAATTTTCACATTTATCTAAAAAACAAATAATAGATGAAATATATAGCCGCGCACAAGCTATAGCTTATGCGGCTTTTAAATAATTTATTATTTTCATTAGTTTCATTTGCATATTCCATTGTCAAATAGACTTTTATTATTATATTACTTATAAATGTTTTTATGCTTATTTTATATTATACTGTATGTATGCTTTTAAAATAATAAATAAATATTATTTATTTATTATTTATTTACAGTTTAAGATCTATTTCCAACTCCCGCCTGAGTGCAATCACTGGATTGTTTCTCTATCAAGCGCACCAAGCCATTAAAACTGTGCTATCTCTAATACTTGTAACAATCACAATTGTTGTTGTATTATTCAATAAATAAAAAAAAAAAAAAAAAGAATTAGTCGAATAAATGATGTTTTTTCTGTTATAATAATTTAGGGTTTTTTTAAGAAAACTTGGGGTAATATGATTTGAGTGGTCTTGGAGGTTTTTAATTTTCTTATAATTTTTAGTTTACAGTATTATTTTAAAGGCTATTAATTATTTTGGTTTTCTTAAGCATTGTAGGGTTTATGATTATTTTTTTATATAAAGTCTAGGGAAGTTTAATGAAATTTAATTTAGCTTCATATTTCTTAAATTTTGAAATAAATTAACCTAAGTTTTGCTGATTGTTAATGTCATAAAATTAAGAAGTTTTATATCCTATATGGTATCGAAACCTGACACTAAATTTAGTATTACTTCTAAAGTAGTATTCTTAAACAAATTTTGGCTTATTTGTAGAATTTATTTAGTTAGGTATTCTTGAAATTAGTTTGACATTTTATTTGGGATTATTTGTTATGCCGATCAGGCTTCCTATTTGTGTTATTTTGTAAAAGTTAGGAAAAATAAATTGTGTGTCTATCACGAAGGATCAAAAATTGGTCTTAAAAGTGGATGACGAGTCATATTTTATGTCAGATTATGTGTTAAAAATTACATGTGTGGCTTGAAGTTTGTTTGCATTACTTGGCTGAATTTCGGAGGAAATTAAGAGTGTGTGATTTTATATAAATTAAAAACAATGACTTTTAATTCTATAATTTGGTAAGCTATAAAATTTAAGCTATGGCCATTTCACCCAACACTGTGGGCATCATCAGGCTAATAAACTAAACACCACATTAACAACTAAAGATCACAGAAAACAAATAAAGCACATATACATAAGACTAGAATAAATAAATAAAAAATCACAGAATTAGCTAAATTTAACTTCGTCAACAAATAAAAACAGAAAGGTTACAACAAAAAGTTAAGGTTATAACATGTCAAAACTAAATATGTCGGACAGATGACTAGATTAAGTTATTTCATTTTGATGACTAGTTTTAATACTTTTATAAAATTTACTAAAAATAGGAGAATGGATCACTTCTTTCTGTTCATTAAGAGTTTGAGTTTCAGTGTTTTTGCTGGATAAATAAATTTCAAGTGATTCAAGAGCATTGAGTTTTCTTCCAAAGTCTTCACGGTGCAGGATTATTTTATTCTCATCTTTCTCAAAGTTGTGCTTTGATTCAATAATATGCTTAGCAAAAGCTGAACTTTGCTTGTACTTTTCCTTCTGTTTCTGAATACTTTGAATACTTTCTGACACCACTTCTTTCTTTTTGATTAACTTCATTCTATCCCTACCTGACTGAACTTTAATCAAAGACTCAATGTTGTTGACGTCCTTTTTCAACTCCTCTTCTTCCAGATCTAACTTAATCTAGTCATCTGTCCGACATATTTAGTTTTGACATGTTATAACCTTAACTTTTTGTTGTAACCTTTCTGTTTTTATTTGTTGACGAAGTTAAATTTAGCTAATTCTGTGATTTTTTATTTATTTATTCTAGTCTTATGTATATGTGCTTTATTTGTTTTCTGTGATCTTTAGTTGTTAATGTGGTGTTTAGTTTATTAGCCTGATGATGCCCACAGTGTGTTGGGTGAAATGGCCATAGCTTAAATTTTATAGCTTTGCCAAATTATAGAATTAAAAGTCATTGTTTTAATTTATATAAAATGTTGTGAATTCTATAAACTTAAAAGTGAGACAAGGATAAATTACTTAAGTGTGTGATTTCCAAGTAGGTTAGGCTACTGTGATCAAATTGATTTCAACCTACCACTTGATGGATTATAAAAATATCTTTACCTTTATAATCCGATTATCTGACCCTTCGTAGCACTTATGATAATTTTCTAGTTAAGTGAAAACTACCATCTTATTACTTAACCTGGTTCTTCTTACAAATAAGTTATTTTGTATTATTTCTTTAAGTTTATTTTCATTATTATTTGATTTAGGTTATTATTTCATGATCTCATGTTTTGTGAGGTATTTTGGGGTCAATATATTTTTTATGGTTAAACTTAAGGGTTTGTTGTTCTTGTGTAGATATTAAGGTAGTTTTAAGAACCATCCCTCCTCTGACTGTGTTAAGTCTGGCTTAAGATTTATTTATAATCGAGGCTTCAGTCCTAAGTCAGTGCATTGGTTCTTAACCTGGTTATAACATGAACTTCTTTTGCTTTGAAATTTGGTTACTTAATAAGTCTGAGGTCGAGCGTTGAGGGACCGTATTAATGTATTTTATTGACCGTATTGGCAATACCTATGGCGGAAAAACGTAAGGGTGATCACATTTTTTTATCATAGAATTAGCATAGGAGCCGATAAAAATTATTCTTTTATTTCTTTATTGTTCCTTAATTTGTGATGAATGAGGATGAAATAATAGAACGACCATCGGTGCCAAACAAATTGCCAATATTTCATAGATAAATACTTTTCATAGATTATTCCAGGATCTTAAATATAGAACCATGTTCTTATCACTACAGACTTGGATGTGTCCGATTTAACCCAGAAATAATAAAACCTAAACGGATAATTTAAACAAACATTTTACAAAATAGTGAATATGTTGAGTTATTAATTATTTTAGTTAGTAAATAAAATTGATTAATAAATTAAAACACCATTACGGCGATAATCAGCTTGTAATCAGTTAATTTAATTACCTGTTACAACTCATTTAAATAATTTAATGCAATAAAAAGTTAATTTTATGTGTTTGCGCAAACTAAAATTATTTAAAAGTAACATTAGTTAACAATAAATAAAATAAAACACTATATTGTGATTTTCATCTTCTTATATCTCAATTTAAATACTCGTTGCATCCCAAAAAAAATCTTTAATGAGAAGTGTTTCTACTGAGTTCATACGCCCTAAAATTAATTAAATTAAAGCGCTGTGAGAAAAAATTTAAAGAATTAATCGTCAGAAATAAGAAAAACCAAAATATCCCCATAAGGACTTTAACAACGGTCACCCTTCGTTATCAATTTCTTATCAGCGACGGTGGCGCTGCTACGGACTTTGAATCGCGAATAAAAAGTCATTAATAATTAAATATATTAAAATAAAAGCTCATTCAATTATAAAGGAAACAGATTCACACAATATTCATATGTTTACACTATAAGAACCGATATAATCACATAATCGAGATAAAAAACTATTAACTTTTTTTTTTAATTCCTAAATTACTAAGCAGACTTATTTTCCTTCGTGAAAGTTACACTTTTACTTTCATTAACATTCCATCTTGAACCACCAGATGGAGATTAAGTTTTCCCATATTAACATACACATGTAACTTACACTTCCTTTGTGCAAAAATAAAAACACATTTTACCACATAGTATATTTTTACATTTTATTTTTGAAAATTAAGTAAATTATATATATATATATATATATATATATATATATATATATATATAATATATATATATATATATATATTATATATATATATATATTATATGCGGAAAAATGATGCGATCGGATTGAGATGTAGCACGCATGTGACTATATATAAGAATAACATGTGTGCTAAGTTTAATCTCATTATCAGCATTAGTTCAATTTTTATTGAATGACTTGTGTACGGTTTTTAAAAAATTGGAAAATTGTCCAATTGAGTTAAAATTTAGTATAAGTGTGTACCATTACATAATAAATAAGTACATTAAGTTTCGTTTCAATGCGACAAGTATATCCATGATTTTTGTTGGATCATTAAAATTAAGGAGCAATGAGCGTGGTCAGTGCTGTACAGGTGACCGCTGAGAATGATACGGATGCAATTACTCTGTAGACGAGTGAAGCGTGTCGGAAGGCATGTTGCAGTATAAATTTGACGGACTGTACTTCTGAGGACAAGCGAATCGAGTCTGAAGCAGAGAGTATGAGTGTAGCGAATCCTATGTTGCGAGGTTGAGTAAGACTTTTATTTGGTTTTGACATATAAATTGACATCGTGAGTTCTACTGAGCCGCAATATTTTTGGCATTAGTTATGGCAAAAAAAGATGTATGCATTTACACATAACGACGGGAGAGGGGTAATTTCAGTTTTGTGATTGAATCTGTACTAAACTTACATGAACAATATTAAACAAGTTTTAGTCAATACATTCAGTTCAGTTCAGTAGATTGTTGTGTATTATTATTAATTTCCTACGTCCCTGAAGATGCCTCCCGCAAGGTAACTGAAACGTCGCATTTTTCTTCTGGATTAACTTATATCTTCATGAAACTTCCTAAACTTTCCTAACTTAACTTTCTTAACTTTCCTTCTTTAAAACTTCTTCTTCTTAACTTCTTTCCTGACTTAACTTCTTTCCTAACTTAACTTCTTAACTTTTCTAAACTTCCTAAACGAAACTTCCTAAACCTTCCTAAACCTAGCCTGTGACTGGTTCTTCTGCTTTTGTCCCGTTTGGTCCATGTTCTAAATTTTCTACGGTGGATCAACACTCTTAGAATTATGTAAGCTGCGATTAGAACCACCCAATCTAAAACCTCTTTAAATTTGGGATGCGTTATTGAGTGATGAGTTGGTCATGGAGGGGTAAAACATGGAATGGATTTGTTCTGTCTATCAGGTTTTACATACATTCCTTTGTAACCACAAAACGAGATTCTGGTGCAGGTTGATGGCGCTCTTTTAAAAACCCTGTTCACGGTCGATGTATTCTTCCTGATGACTTTTTGTTAATGGCCATTGATTTAGAAAAAGTTAGAGTAACCACTAAGATGTGACCGAGATCTACAATAGTTTTTCGAATAACCATAGGGTCGATCAAGAGTATAGCTTAGCATTTAATGGCGTCGAACATATTGGATATCCAATTGCCTCCGATTGTGCCAGTGAAGATTTATAGGGAACCAATCATGCGTTTCGACAATTCTTAATCTCGATCTAAAAAAGAACCATTATTTTCTGTCTAAAACAAAAATAGATTCTGGTTTAAACAAACTTAGTTTCTGGTAAAACCTTCAAAACCACAAAATTATAACTTAATAAAAATAAACTATCAATCCGTGTAAAACCGCTTCTCATTTCAAGTTCAAGGCTTAATAAAATTAATAAAACTTAAAAAAGAAATCTTTTTCTCAAACAATAACCTTCACTTGACATCGCCTTTCATTGAAATCGTAAAATCAATCAAAGGCAAAGACAAAAGATTAGAATGATTGAAATGATCTTGAATACAATTGAAATTTGACTGAAATAACCTTTAATGATTTATGAACTTCTTGTTTATTGAATGGTATAAAAATAGGAACGTTTTTTATTCGACGCCTTTGCATATAAACAATATGATTGTCAGAATAGGCGTTGAGTATTTCACGAAATAAAAGCAGCAGTGCAGCTTTTGTTTTCCTGAATCATTCATAGCTGATGACTTTGAATTAATGGGCTTTGTTGATTTCGAAAGCATATTAGTAGTAAGTTCGATTATAAGTATATAATCGAAATAAAAGTTCGGTTTTAGAATATAAGTAGTAAGTTTGCTTACTTGTTAAGTATTACAGGGTTTATGGCGAGCGGTTGGTCAACTGATCTTGTGTTGGTTATACTAATTCATTCACTTCATAATATAATTTCATTTCAAAATTTTAAACAAATTTAATTAATGTTACAGAATTAATTTCTTTTGAGTGGAGTAAAAAATAGTTGTTGAGAGAAATGTAATGTGCGTGGAATGGAAAAATGTACTGGCCCAACATATGCTGACCTTCCTAATGATAAAGGTCAGCATGATGTCATGTCCTACTCTATTTCTATACCATACACCTTCTCTATTTCTATACCGTACACCTTCTCTATTTCTATACTGTACACCTTCTCTATTTCTATACCGTACACCTTCTCTATTTCTATACCATACACCTTCTCTATTTCTTTACCATACACCTTCTCTATTAAGAGAGGTACCATACACTTTCTCTATTTCTATACCATAACCATCTCTATTTCTATAACATACACCTTCTCCATTTTTATACCATACACTATCTCTATTTCTATACCATACACTATCTCTATTTTTATACCATACACCTTCTCTATTTCTATACCATATACTATCTCTATTTCTATACCATACACCTTCTCTATTTCTATACCATTATAATAAACTACTTCTAATACTTTTTTATCTTGATGGTTCTATCTCTTCCTTCTATCCAATTCTTCAATTTTTGTTGCAACTACCTCTCATGCTTTTTTTTATCTTGGTGGTTCTATCCCTTCCTTCTATCCTTTAATTCTTTAATCTTTGATGCAACTACCTCTCATGCTTTTTTATCTTGATGGTTCTATCCCTTCCTCCTATCCCTTAATTCTTCAATCTTTGGTGCCACTACCTCTCATGCTTTTTCATCTTGATTCTTCTATCCCTCAATGCATCTACCCATTTTTGTTTCTATTCTTTGATGCATTTACCCCTTGATACTTATATCTCTTCTTTTATCCCTTGATGCTTCTATTCCTTCAATACTACTTTGATCCGGCTTTTGCGGAGAGACTCTTCCATGATTTAATTTTACTGTAGTTCTGCTTACTAATTTTTATTGCTGTAGACCTTAGCGTATAATATCTTTTCATTTATGTCCTTGTTTTTAAATTATGAGTCTATATATAACTTTATATCCCATCAAGTTCTTCTTAGCTCTATGAAATTCAGAAAGCTCTTAAGTTCCGCTGAAAATTTTTTCCTGTTATTTTTTTTTTAAACTTATCACCTGAATCAATAAGACAATGGCTCAATATGAGCCATATTAAGCGTAATGTGCCTTTAATGTATTTCCCTCAAGGGAAGGTGTGTGTAGTGTTTGTACCTGAGACTAATTCTTTGTTTTTTCGTTCTGTTAACGCTTTCTTTATTATTCTTACGGTTGTTTTCAAGGTCTGTCTCCGGAACGACCCGTTCTTAAACATCTCATCTTTAGTCGGCTTTATTTAGCGTCTGCGTCGGGCTGAGTCAACAGGTCCTTGAAAGCCCAAGTCACTTAAAACTTTTTTGTTTTAATGTTATATTTTACTCTTACATTGTTCCGCATCACTTTGTTTTAAAAAGTTAACTTGTTAACTTTTAGGGCTGTACCGCACGTCACCTTTTGTATTCCCAAATATTACTCCGTTTCTATGTCTTGAGAGACTTCAAATTTTGTATAAACAATCAACAAATAAAGTTGAGTGTCCAGCGTAATAAATGAGTCCAGCGTATTTAGATTTTTCAATAAAATCAGACGATCAGATTGTAAAAGAACTATTATCTACTCCTTGCATTGTAAGTTCTACTTACAGTCTTGTTATCTCACACTGTAAATGTACTTTTACTCCCTAGGGAGAAAAAGTGAAAGTGTTGCCAACTTGACAGAATTTTTTAGTAAAATTTTTAGGAATTTTAGAAAATTTTTAGGATTTTTTCGGTGTTATGTTGGTACTACGGGTAGAATATGCAATATACACACACTAATGTTTAAATTACAAATATAGTATTACACATTATTCTATTGTCAGCTTACAAAAAATAATGTGAATATAGTGGCTTTATTCTCTTTTCATCAGAGTAATCGACATGGTAAGAATAAACTTAACTAACACAATAACAATTAAGGAGCTGAAGAATATATTAATAGTTGTTAGTATTAGTTCTCTAGTCGTAGATAAAAATTTAATATACAACAAGGGATGAAAGTTTTCAGCTCTCGTATTATCTCCCTCGCCAAGCCTTGGGAGCCAAAATGTTAGTTAACTCCCTCGGCAAGCCTCGGGACCTAACTAGTTTATCTCCCTCAGCCTACCGGCCTCGTGAGCTAATGAAGTTTCCTCCTTCGGCGCTGCCTTAGGACGAAACTTTAACTTGAGCTGTAAAACTTACTTTCATCCCTTGTTGCATAAATAACTATTACCCTTCGTTAAGTGAAAACGCAACGACACTGGATGTATTCAATAGATATTTTTTTGTCTACCCGATTTTTTTTATTACAACAATTTGAAACCAGTAAAGGCAAGCTTCCGTTTCAAAATGGATTATATAAGGTTTACTTCAATTTGTCATATCTACTATCCTGTGAGGAATTTTCTGCATTTAATGTCTATTTTTTACTTTTTTCGAACTTCTGAAATAAAAAAATATGTTTTACGCAAAATATTATATAAAAATGGATTTAGTGGAAAATGTATTTCACTTAATCCGTTTTCTGGAATTGAAAATCAAGTGAACTTTTTAATAATTTTCTTCTTTGTTTATGGTTCTGTTGGTCCTAAAATGAGTTTTAGGTCAAGTAGTTCTCATAACAATTGAAGCATTTAAAATAAGAAGTCCTAGGTAGATAATATATATGTGTATATATATATATATATATATATATATATTATATATATATATATATATATCCAGGTTACGCTCTCAGTTTTATAGAAGATAATTGTTTAGATTAATTATCGCCAACTTTAGAATACACTTTGAGAGTGACGGTTGCTACTACCACCTGAAGTGGTTCCCGCAGGGGTTGTCCCTGATGAACCGCAAGGCTCTAAACGGGTATTATATATATATATATATATATATATATATATATTATATAATATATATATATATATATATTATATATATATGTGTGTGTGTGTGTGTGTGTGTGTGTGTGTGTGTGTGTGTATGCATATATATGTGTGTGTGTGTGTACAGGTTCGCATTTATGAGGTCTTGACAGATCAGTTAAAGCATTAAGTGTTAATAAAAGACATTTTGTCTCCGATTCAAAGTATTATATTTAATTGTAGAATCAGGTATTGTCAATATATGCTGTTGGATATATGATCAACTCTGGACATGTTTCGGATTATCGCCGTCATCAGAAGGTGCGCCACAATCGACCTCTCAACTAATTTCATTTAAAGTTATATCCACCAATATAGCTGTATTAGTTAAGAGCTAAAATGTTGCAACGGCTGCTTACCGTTGCTTTAAGCCGAAACCGGTCCAGGGATATTTATATCCAACATCAGCTATCAAAACGCGGTAAATTATTTTTAAATTTCTCGCTTAAATACAACCTCAGTAGTATTATATTTATTAAATTAAATAAAAAAACAACTCAGGATGTAATGGTCTTTTTATTGCTGTTGACAAATTAAATCGAGTTTCTTTGACATTTTTACTGGCTAATTTGTTTTATCTAATTATTCTTAAACGACTCTAAGAAACTGTTACTTGAATCCTGGTTTTAGTTCATTATTCAAGAATTTCAGTTACCTATAGCTCTTGTTTAAAACAACAACTTGTATGTAACTCGATGATTCGCTTTGTTTAATAATGTATATTATCGAGTTATAATCAATCAATTATTCTTTTACAAAAACTTGTCTTTGGAATGTATCGAGGAAACTAAACCAATTTATGTAGGCCAAACAGTCGTACCAATTTTTGATTATTACTGTATCATCAGCGTATTCACTAAGATTTCCATAACAAATGGGTATTTGTGGCAACCCTGATTTTTTTTCTTCCTTTTATAACACCTTATTATAGTAACGTCAAACGCACAAACTGCCGGATTGTCCGACATTTTGAATTAAACCGTACAAATCTTTAATAAATGTAAAAAGGTTGAATAATTCTTCTTTTTTTATATCTTTTGTCCAGGGAATGGGAATAAAACGGTAGTTTTTGCTTGTGTTCGGATACAGTTACATCTATAGTTTTGTTCGTTTTTGAATTTTAACTGATCCCTTTAGAGGTAAAAATTGGTACCGAGCTTGTAAAAGATTGTATCGCTTGCTATTCTATTATGGATTAAAACAGATAGGGTGAATATAAAGTCTAGTTATATGGCTTACGTTAATCAATTCCTGAATCTGAACTTTTTAGTGAATTCATAAAGGAAAATAAGCTACAGTAATTTTTCTTTTGTTGCACTTTTTTTATAGAACTCCCACATCTTGGTAGGAAATTTAAACACTACAGCTTAAAGGTCTATATAATAACAACAAAAACTAATTATTTAGCTATATATTTCACCAAACATTGTAGGCATTTTAAGGCATCACAGGTAAATTGTTTTTTACACAATCATAGTTGACTAGATAATTACACAAACAAAAAAAACTTAAAACTAATATCACAGTTAATTAGAACTAATTAACACAGTCAAATAACAATTAAAATAAATAAATTAATTAAATCCGAACTGAGATATACAAAAATTGATAAGAGATAAGAACAAGAAGAATAGATAGTAAAGTTAAATATGTCAGGCCATATTAAAAATGAAGAGAAGAAATAGCACAAAATAAGCTAATGAGATTAGGATCGTGTTTTATTATTAGGAATAATATATTTGCTAAAAAAAATAATGTTTTAAGCGTTTATGGGAAGAGTTAGATGAGATCACTTGATCGTTGTAAATACGTTGAAGCAAAATGCAACTATTTTATTTTCGAATATACTTGGTATTTAATTTCTTAATTTGCCTTGAATATTAATTTCGTTCGTCTTATATTTGTCTTACTTGATTATGTTACCTTGTGAATTTGTGACATCATTCATTAGGGCACTGTACCAATTAAGTTTTAAATACAAAAAGTGAGTTTTCAGGCGTATTACCAAACAAGGAGTCTCTTCTCTTCCTCCACTTTGGTCACCCGAACAATCTCATAAGCTAATGAACATAAAAATCGTTAAAAAGAAGTGAAAAATCCGCTAAAATACGAAAACGCTTACCAAACCACCCATCATTACTATTTGTTCCGAAGTGTCTGTGGGCCCGGGGGGGGGGGGGACAACTTTTTTCCTAAGATACACTACATCATGATAAAGATCTCATTTTAGATTTTATTTAACAAATATTTTTCTTGTTTCAGGTAAACTGTTGGAATTGTTTGCTGAATTAATGATTGACATTATCCATTGCTTTTAGACTGTAGTCATCTTGCTACAAAGGTCTGTTATAAATGTTTCTTATGCTCTGTGAAAAATAAGATATTTCAACGATTTTAATTTTTCTTTAGCCATCTTAAAGGTATGTCAAAGAAACTTCGCTATTCACTTCAAAAATGCGCTAAGAAGTGGTAATTAAATGTACAATTAACAGTGGAGCTTAGAAGATCTCAACAAACCTTGTCTTTTTTTACTTTTCCTTATTTATATAGTATATAGAAAAAGTATTGTATTAGCAAAAAAATCCGAAACTGGATCACCGGAATTATCCGTTTCAGGCGTTTTGAAGGCCTCCTGAGTGGTTTTCGCTAAGTTGCCTGTCAATATATATATATTATATATATATATATATATATATATATATATATATATATATATATATATATATATATATATATATATATAATATATATAATATATATATATTATATATATATATATATATATATATATATATATATATATGTTGTGTGTGTGTGTGTGTGGTGTGTGTGTGTGTGTGTGTGTGTGTGTGTGTGTGTGTGTTATCATCGTAGCTCCTAGTGTGGAAATTAAGTGATTTTCCACTCGATTTCCACTCCACTCGTGATTTTCCCTCGATTCACTTGAACATGTCCCTGGATTAAAGGGGACAATGCTATTCGGTGGATAGTAGAAATGCCTTATGCTCTGAAGCATGAGTTGCTAAAAGTTGGTACCGTAAATATTGAATGGTCTTCTAGCCAGCTACCAGTAAAACACTATGATTGGGTTACCAGATGTTTTACCTGTCTGAGAACGGGTCATACAAAAAATCAGTGGGACAAAGAAAAAGTTTGCTCTCACTGCTCTGAACCCCACCATTTAAGAGCAAACTGCCCAATAATCAAAGAGCAGCCAGTGTGTGGCTCTTGTAGAGATAAAAGAAGAAAACATAATCATTCTATACTAGATCCGAATTGTTTAGAGTTTCAGAATGCACTAATGTGCAGGAAGTTGCTATACTAAACCGAACCTAGCATAAGTATCTACTTATAATTTAGCTTGTAGTTCAGAGAATATGTATAAAGAATTTATGTAGACGATATTAGTATAACTGAGATACCAGTTTACACTTGAATCCTCTCTTTAATATTATTATTCAGTTACAGTAATATCTTTTATCTTCTTTTTTATCTCTATTTATATTTAGTAATATTTATTTTCATATTATCACCTATATATTTCTATTTATTTATTTATTAATTTTTTTTTTATTCAGGATGGCACAATGGACCCACCTAAGAGGTCTAATGTTCTGGAATTTTCCACCTGAGCATTAAAAAAAAAAAAAAAAAAAAAAAGCTCCTAGTGTATTTATGCTAGAGAGTTGAAGCTTTAAACAAAAATCAATCTGCCGCTGTAGTTGTGCTATTAAGAAAATATATTTTTATGACGTCACTAACCCGCAAAAATGACTCAACGAATATTTTGAAAAATCATAAAACGCAGAAAAATGATGCGATCGGATTGAAATTTGGCACTCGTGTAGCTATGTATAAGACTAACATATGTGCTAAGTTTCATCTAATTATCAACAGTAGTTCAATTTTTATCGAATGACTTGTGTGCGTTTTTTAAAAATTAATTTGTAAAAATCAGAAATCAATTCAGTAAGGTTGAAATTTTGTACAAGTAGGTATCTTGAACGAACGAACGAATGGTTGTATTTGTAAGTGTACGATACCTGCCGTAATAGAACGAACGTAAGTGAGTTCGTTCATTTCAGAAGTTTACGATGGCGTATATGATTATATTTGTAAGTGTACGATACCTGCCGTCAAATTTGACCGATTTTAATGAAAATTGGTATACATGTAGTAATTGATTGTTTTCAGAGCTGTATAGTTTTTGGTTATAGTAGCGCCTATATTTTCAAAATGGCGGACCATTTAAAAAAATCTTTTGATTGAAGAAAACGTGTTGGATATCGTTTTAAAGTTCTTGCAGAGAAGAAAAAGAAAATACTTATGACATGCACCAAATTATTAAAATAACCAATCATTTTGAAAATAGCAGTTAAAATTGCTTAATCTAGCGAGCGATGTAACCTTACTAAAGTGTTTATATAAATAAACACTTTTAAGTGTTTATACTTAAAAGAAGAAGCCTTAAGCGAGCCCTTTTTTAATTTTAAATTTATACATTAGAATGCTAGCGTGCAAATGTTTCCCCATTTACTCTATCCAGCGAAGGAAGCGAGTCTATTATCGAATATTTTCATTTGATGTATTCTTCTGACGTGAGTTCTTGATGCAACGCTTTACTAGTAAATAAGTACTCTTAGTTTCCTTTCAATATATCCATGATTTTTGTTGGGTTATAAAAGTTAAGCAATTTTGAGCGTGTCATTGCTGTATAGGTGACCGCTGAGAATGAAACGGATGCGTTTACTGTCTGAGGACATGCTTGCAGTATAAATTTGGCGAATTTTATATTCTGAGGACGAGCGAATTCGATTCGATGAGGAAAATTTTCGAGGTACCTCGTACCCGATTTTTCAAATTAGTATGGTACACCTGATATATTATTAATTAAAAAGTCTATTCTTGTTGTTTTAAGTTTTTTCTTTTAATTAACTTTTTTTTCAAGAATGTAATAAAAGGAAAATTCTTATTACTTTTTTGTTAAAAAATATGAATTTATTTGCATTAATTACGATGGCATTGCATAATATAATGTTAACATATTCGAAAAAATTGTTATCAAGTATGCATTTATATTTTAGAATTAATTTTAATGATCTTTCAATCGTTTTTTTTTTAATATTCAGGAAGTTTGTTATCATGAAATGCAGAAGAAAGTTGAATTATTTTAATTCTTCGATTGTATTTTAATTGAACGGAAAACAATGCCAAATATGATACTAAATCTGACTTATTTTATTTTTTTTTTTATTGTGACGATTGGCCTTGTAAACATTCTGGCGCGGTGGTCTGCATGCCGGGCGAATTTCCTTTTGTGGTCCCGTGCTTAACAATAAAATGCTTGTTTAAGGTTCCAGTTTATGCTTTATTACTTGAGTAGTTACTTACTTATCATGCTTGATAATTGAGTAACTGCTCAAATTATAAAGCATAAACTGGAACCTTGAGCAAGAAATGGATTGTTAAGCACGGAAACAGACATTTCTAAGAAAATTCGCGCGGCATGCGGACCACCTTACCAGAATTATTTTGTACACAATAAACTTGTATAATGTAGATAAAACGATGATAAATTATCGTTTTCGAACCCAGGTACCCTGGCTTTAAGTGGTCACATACCATTTCAATTCAACTTACAGCCCCAAAAAACAATAAAACGACTCCCCCTTTGAAATATGTTGTTTAAATTTGAAATATGTTCCCGCATTTTAGATTTTCCTGTGATTAACCACCGTTTTTTCGACTTTTTGTCACTTAAAGTGGTCTCATCGGCTTCGGACCGGTTTCATTCGATTCAGCGCGGCTTTCATTCATTCATCGTTCGATATAGCCTTGAATACCATTGATTTTTTTAAAACTATTAATTTTCAACTAAGCATTAATGACATCATTAATACCTGGTTATCTATGGGTTTCGTGACCCTTCTAAGGTTTATTTTTGTATCATTTTGATACTACCGAGTTTTGCAAAACATGAATAGTTGACACAATATATTTTATTTTTGTACCTATTTTAATAAAAAAATATTTTTGCGTTCTGAGGCTTATTTACAAGACAGTTTCTAGTAAATACACAAACACACTCACACCCACACACACATACATACATACATACACACACACACACACACACAATATATTATATATATATTAATATATATATATATATATATTATATATTATATATATATATATTATACACTTATATTTTGTAAACATATCACTGATAAGATGTCAGTATTTTTTTAATTATATGTTACCAAATCAAAAATAAGAAGTTAAGATGTTACCATATTACTAATATAATGTCAGCTATCGCTAGTATATATAATGTCACTATATCTCTTATGATATATCTCTATAATACTACTATGATATGACCTTATCACTATTACTATATCACTACATCACTGATAAGGTATTACAGTATTAAATGATGGTAATATATAATGGTCACCATATCACTAATATGATTTGAGTTAATGATATCAGAAAAGATTCTATTTTAGGTTCTAAACATATTTAACGAGACAAAAGCCCTAATAAAACAATTCTATAATATTCATATATTACAAAAGGAAGGGAACCCTTATTTATAGACTCAGTGCCACTTAGAGCCGTCTCGCCGTGTTAGTCAAACACCACTTCTTTGAAAACCAATTATAAAAATAATGCACCTAAAAATACTTGCAGGGTTGCCAACCAATGTTTTAGGCGATTGTTATCGACGTTGTCATTTTCCTAGTGAATAACCTCTTCATATCATTACTACGTCTTTGCTATCATTACTATAGTCAGCATAGAGATATTATCACTAGAGCGGCCCTATGGGTTTAATTGTAAAACAACGAAAAAGTAAACTGACCTCTTTCGCTTAAAATATAATCAAATAATCAGTACAAGCTGGGCTTAAGTAATTATTTTATTATTAATTACTTAAGTAATTAACTTAACACATAAAGATGTAGCAGAAATGTCTATTCTTGATTTTTCTCGTAAATAAACTTAAACTGTATTTACAGAATTAGATGTCTCCGCTACTGGAAACGCGAAAGAGCGTTCTAGCGTCAAATATTAAAAAGTCTTAAAAGGTGGTCTTCGCGACTGGGCATCTTTGCTTTTTATTTTTATAGCTTAGGTGTACAGTCGCGGAGACGACCATTAGCGTAAATGATCGATCGCGTTAATAATCTTTCTTGATGTAGCTAGAATATACTGTCGCGTTGCTGTACAGTAGCGATAAACGCCTAGACTCCTTGTGAACAGTTGAGGAACTTCACTAGCGACAGTAAAAAACTCTGTTACTGTAACCGACAGTAAAGAACAACGAAACTGTCGCATTTCCACCTACTTTTTTGAAGATGTAAAGTGCCTACTGTATAGCCGCCCGAAAAGAAATATTATATGTTTGGCGAATTTTCAGAGGAAAAATAAGCTGAGTATAAAATAAATTCTCCTACATAAAGTTTCTTGTGCTTTACGTGTCTTTTGGAAGAGTGATTTTACCTTCTATGAGGAGTAAACCCGATTTCGTAGGCATTTCGAAATGAAGATTAATTGCAAGATAAATTATTCAAGGAATCAATAAACGTTAGAGTAAAGGTTAAACTAATCAACTTATTATGCAATAAATTTCAACATAATATTGAATATTACAGATCAGGCTCTATAACCAGTTTTTCCTTGCATGGAAAACTGAATGAATTCGAAGCAGAATGAAAAAAAAAAAATACTAGCTCCCTTCAACCTCTTGCTCCTTTCAGTTTACGTTTTCTGCTCATAATCAGCAGAAGCATTACTACTAGTTAACACATTTTTCGGGGTTTTCAAGGATGCGCTTAAAGAAATTTAAAATAAGTATTAAATGAAATTTAATTGAAGACAGAAAATGCCATGATGTTTAAAAAAAACACTTTAGAATTGCAAACAATTAATATATTGTCAACCACAATAGCACACAAAATTATAACTGCCCGGTTTCAACTTTACGTCATCATCAGAGATGTTTACAGACTCCTATTTCTAATTCTGCTGATACGACTTATATGAAGTGAAGTCGAAACTGGTCAGTTTATATTTTTGTATACTATTGTGGTTGACAATATATTAATTGTTTTTAATTCTAGTGTGGTTTTTTTATTAAACATCATGGTAAGTCTATACCACATATTCTCCGTCAAAACAACTAATGATTTAATGGACAGAGAATGCTGAGTAGGTCCAATTTTGGAATGATGACCACATATTTGTATAAACTTAACCTCCTATGTATTACCTGGACCTCTTATGTATTTTGGACACATTCCGTTTTCGACTCCTGCTATGCCGCCCTTCCCATTTGCGACTTCTTTCAAAAGAAATTTCGCTCAAAAAATGAACTAAAGCTAAAGGTGAAAGTTTTATTAAGGCTGAAATCTGACACACACCTCCAAGCCTAACTAGCAAGAAGATTAAACTTCATAATATAATATATATCGATTGGTTTATTACTATATATATATATTATATTACACATAGTTATACTTATATATATATATATATATCTAATATATAATATATATATATATATAATATATAATATATACTATATAATATATATATATATATTATATTAATATATAATTATATAATTAATATATATTTATAATATATATCTTATAAATTATATATATATATAATATATATATATAATATATATTATTTCTGTACGTATTTTAGTAATTGTTTTTTATTCTATTTTGGTTTATTACTGGTCTTTACTGTCAGATATATTTAATTTGTTTAAAAATAATAATTAAAAACCTAGAGATTATGCAACGAAACAACTATTTATTGATTTTCCAGACGATTAACCAACTATACAAAAAATACATACTAGTACAGTATTTCAAAACAGAAAATACGAGACAGCATACTTACAATTTATATATACTAGACAAAAGAACTAGACAAGACTTAACCGATGCTAAAAACTTTTCTCTTCTTTTGCGCCAAGACCATGAATTTTTAGAGCCAGATATTGCTTCAATTCAATTCCACCAGAAATAAAGAAATCAACACCTTTGCCTGAATTTAAGAAGGAACGTGGATATTTGGATAAGAGAAGTCTCCCAGTAACTCTCTAATTTTTATACTTATCTTTTCTCACTATTCATACTATTTGTTATTAAATCAAAATATATTTTGCGCATTTTTTTTAATTGTTTATTTATTTAATTGTTATTTTTTTTTTTTATGAATATTTTGAACTTAGTAATTAGTATTATAGTAAATAAAAAAAAAAATAAAATAAAAATATATTGTCACATCAAAATAATAAATCTAATTTGAAACTCATTATAAAGAATAATCAGAAAATTCTACAAAATGGGATATAAGACAATAATTATTTATGTAGGACATAGAATTATCAGGTAAAGTAAAAAAAATAGAAAATATTTAATAAACTAAAACTATACATCTCCAGGTTCAAGCAGTAATTGCTGTTTGGGCAACGTCTAGAAAAGGAGCAGGTCCTCATAAAATTAATTTATTGTAAATAAAAAAATTGTTCAAACAAACTAAAACAAAGCGATTAAAATAAAATGTAAAATGTACTTATTTTTACTATATTTGTAATGTAATAATTTTATGAAATAAAGATATATTATTATTATATTAGAAGATACAAATGATTAAATGAGTTTACTAGTGTAGCATTAGACCATTAAAAGTTACTTTAAAAATTTGTTAGGATTAGGAAAAATACCTCTAATATAATTGAAGACCTAAAATAAAACAGTAAAAAAAATTTATAATTTTTCCGTATTTTCCTTTCTCCATTTTCCTCGTCAAGTCATCCGAGACAATTAATTACTGTTTCAAATTAAATCCTATATCACTCTTTACCTAACTAAAATATCCTCACTTTCCCTATATATTAGATTAATTTCCTGTGTTTTTGAATTATTTATGCATTTATGAAATATTCACTTTATTATAATCTCATTTTTTTTTGAGAAGGAGAGGGCTCTATAATTACCTTTATACGACAAGGATTATGTTGATTATGTTTTCCAAAAATTCTATATTATATATATTATATATTATATATATATATATATATATATTAGTATATATATATATTATATATATATTATATATATATATATATAGATATCTATATATATATATATATATATATATATATAATAATACATATATAGATATATATATATGTGTGTGTGTGTGTGTGTGTGTGTGGTGTAGAAAGACTAAATTTAATGGTTCGGTTACTTAGTAAAGATTCATATTTTTTGTACTTTGATACATTAATTTAAAATAGATATTTTTGGACTTCTGACTGAATGGTTAATTTTATTCTCATGATTCTCTATAATATATATATTATATATATATATATATATTATTCTAGAGAATCATGAGAATAAAATAACCATTTCAGAAGGTCCACAAAATATCCAAAAAATAGTATTTTATTAATATATATATATAAAATTTTATATATATATTATATAATATATATATATATATATATGTATATATATATATATATATATTATATAGATATATATATATATATATATATATATTATAATATATATATATATATATATATATATATTATTATATTATAATATACTATATATATATTATATATATATATATTATATTATACGTATTTAGTAATTGTTTGTTATCTTCTATTGGTTTATTATTCTTTACTGTCAGATATATTTAAGTTGTTTAAAAATAATAATTAAAAACCTAAGATTATGCAACGAAACAACTATTTATTGATTTTCCAGACGATAACCAACCTATACAAAAAATACATACTAGTACAGTATTTCAAAACAGAAAATACGAAACAGCATACTTACAATTATAATACTAGACAAAAGACTAGACAAGACTTACCGATGCTAAAAACTTTCTCTTCTTTTGCGCAAAGACATGAATTTTTAGAGCCAGAATATTGCTTAATTCAATTCCACCAGAAATAAAAGAAATCAAACCTTTGCCTGAATTTAAGAAGGAAGTGGATATTTGGATAAGAGAAGTCTCCCAGTAAACTCTAATTTTATACTTATATTTTCTCACTATTCTATTTGTTATTAAATCAAAATAATATTTTGCGCATTTTTTTAATTTGTTTATTTATTTAATTGTTATTTTTTATTTTTTATGTATTTTTTGAACTTAGTAATTAAAAGGTTATATAGTAAATAAAAAAAAAAAATAAATAAATAAAAAATATATTGTCACATCAAAACTAAAATAATACTAATTTGAAACAATTATAAAGAATAATCAGAAAATTCTAAAAATGGATAATAAGACATAATTATTTATGTAGGACATAGAATTATCAGGTAAAGTAAAAAAATAGAAATATTTAATAACTAAAACTACATCTCCAGGTTCAAGCAGTATTGCTGTTTGGAGACGTAGAAAAGGAGCAGGTCCTCATAAATTAAATTTATTGTAAATAAAAAATTGTTCAAACAAAACTAAAACAAAAACAAAGCGATTAAAATAAAAAATGTAAAATGTACTTATTTTTATATTTTGTAATGTAATAATTTATGAATAAAAGATATTATTATTATTATATAGAAGATACAAAATGATTAAATGAGTTTACTAGTAGTAGCATTAGACCATAAAAGTTACTTTACAAATTTTGTAGGATAAGGAAAAATACCTCTAATATAATTGAGACCTAAAATAAAACAGTAAAAAAATTTATAATTTTTTCCGTATTTCCTTTCTCCATTTCCTCGTCAAGTCATCCGAGACAATTAATTACTGTTTCAATTAAAATTCCTATAACTCATTTTACACCCTAAAATATCTCATTTCCCCAATATTAGATTAATTTCCTGTGTTTTGAAATTATTTATGCATTTATGAAATATTCACTTTATTTATAATCTCATTTTTTTGAGAAGGAGAGGGCTCTATAATTACCTTTATACGACAAGGATTATGTTGATTATGTTTTCCAAAAAATTCTAATTCATTATATATATAATATATATAATTATTATATATATGATATAATAAAATAATTGACGTTGCTATTATTCTAGTGACAAAATCAATAATTTCCCATTTCGTTTAGTGATTTAATTTATATATCATTAATATATATATTATATATATATATAATATATAATTATATATAATATATATATATATATATATACAATATATATTATATATATATATATATATATATATATATATATACATATATAGATATATATATATGTGACATGTGTGCGTGTGTGTGTGTGTGTGTGTAGAAGACTAAATTTAATGTTCGGTTACTTAGTCAACAGATTCATATTTGTTTTGACTTTTTGATACATTAATTTAAATAGTTATTTTGGATCTGACTGAATGGTTTAATTTTATTTTGATTCTCTAAGAACTATATATAATATATATATTATATATATATATATATATATATATATATATATATATATATATATAATATATATATATTCTAGAAATCATGAGAATAAAATTAACCATTCAGTCAGAAGTCCAAAAATATCTATTTTAAAAGATAATATATTTATATAATAATAATATATATTATATATATATTATATATATATATATATATATTTATTATTATTATATATTATATTATATTATATTTATATATATTATATTATATATATTATATAATATATATTATTATATATATATTATATAATATTATATTATATGATATTATATATTATTATAATATTATTATATATATATATATATATTAGTATATTATATTATATATAATTAATATTATTATATATATTATATAATATTATATATATATATATATATATATATTATATAATATATATATATATATATATATATATATATATATATATATATATATATATATATATATATATATATAAAATATATATATATATATATATATATTACTATATATAATATATAATTATATATATATATATTTATTTCTTTTTTATAAAGTCTATTCCATTGAGGAAATCACTTCAAAAATCAAGATTGTTAATAAACATAAACTCTGAAAAATACTATGTATTATCTACAAGTGAGTAACAGAGGATGTAAACAGGACTGCCATCTCTATGTAGACTTACGTAGTGTAAAATATGACTACGCCTGTCAGATGTGACGTTGTTAATTGACGAACGCTATGTTGTTAACGAAAGTTGTTAAGAACGTAATTGATGTCTATCTATGAAATAATTTTATTGGTTATTTCCTGTACGCCCCACTCATCCCCGTTCTCTTTCTTATTTAGAGAACAAAACGACTGTCTATGTGTTATTACTTATTACAGATATCCGTTTGTGAGTTTCCCTATTGACATGACTACGGGAGGGAGTGAAGATCCGTGTTTTACTTTTAGGTTAGAAAAAGAAAAGACATTTCAAATTTATCTGTTAATATATCTTTATTGCTTTAATAAATATCGGGTATAAAGCATAGAGATATATACTAGAGGGGACATAGCCTATCAATGCATTGAGAGGCCTGAAATATCCGTTGGTGGCTCTCAGGGGGCTCTGTGTAACCTCATTGAAACCTTCTTCCAAGAGTAAGTTAAGGTTAAAATAAGTCAAATGTTTTCGGCTTCTAGCACATTGTTTGTGTTTTGATTTGTATTATAAGTTACTGTGATTCTGTACTGATTATTAGATTGTATTTACAAGTGAAGGTGGTCAGGTTACTTTTTTTATGTTTTAAAATTCATCCTATAGAGCCCCTCTATTAATAATATCTCTATGGTATGTGGTACCTCGGAAGCTTTCTTCATGACATCGGATTCGCTACGCTCATGTTTACTACTTCGCTCGCTCGTTTTCAGAATACAAGGATGACCCAATTTATACTGTAATTGGGAAAATAAAAAAACAAGTCTCTCTACTGATGTTTCAGTATAATGACAAAGCCAGCTTTCAAACTTAACAGTCCATCATCAGTACCGGCGAGATGCAAAGAAAGTGTTAAGAAACGGAAGTGATTGAGTCGTCCAACTCGTTAAAATCGACGAGACGTGATTTCTCGTGAAGTCTGAAAGCTGGCTTTGTCATTATACTTAAACATCAGTGGAGAGACTTGGTTTTTATTTTTCCTTATATCTGGACTCCACAACTCTATTTTTTATTATACTGTAATTGGTCATCAGACTTGCTTCGCTCGTTCAAGGTTCCTTTGTGTAGCGGCCAAGACGCATTGCTCCAACGCCGCGTCTTGTCCGGATAGGGAAGTAGCTGAAGACTTTTTGTTTAGTAGATAAATGGGTGAGAAAGGTTATTTATTTTTCTCTAATGTTAAGCAAGGCGAATCCTAAGATGTACTAAATCATTAAGTAGGAGATATATATATATATATATATATATATATATATATATATATATATATATATATATATATATTATATATACTACTACCGAGTTTTGCAAAACATAAATAGTTGACGCAATGTAATTGTGCGAGAGACACCAAGGAAAAGAAACAAGCAAAATGCAATGCTACATCTGGGAACTGTTCCATCATTCGACATTCGTCATCATTGATGGCTCGACATACTCTCATGTTTCACTCTGTTTCGTTACGTCTAACTCATCAGGGCGCCGACTGAGCCTGAACTCACTCTGACCTTCAATTAATTCCGAAGAATATAATGTGAAGTACTTATTATCATCATAGGTGATATATAAATTTAGGTGGCATATACATATTCTGCGAGGTCGACCGAAGGAATTTGAATCCGAGTTGGTGAGGATCTGCAAAGAGAATCAGATAGTATTGAGAATAGTTCCAAGTTACACCATACCTGATTTTTTCCACTTAATAGTGTTTATTTCAAATACTATATCCTGGATTTAAGTAGGTGTGTCCTGATCTGCTTGCAGGTAATTTTAATAATGGAATAATCCGATATAATTTACGTAATATTTTAAATACCACGCGTAGTACTAGTGTTAGTGCGAAATAAATATCTAAGACAATATTATAACATTCTTTTAGTATTATGTAATTAAAAAGATCGTTCTTAAGAAGGAATAAGCTTACTTTTATATGGTTTTGAGTAACTTTTACAAACAGACTTGAAAAACAGTGCGCGAGTGTACAAATAAGAAATAAAACATGACCAACCGCTACAATATTAAAATCGATTATAATTGTTATAGAAAATTAAGCAAATTTTTAACAAAAAATCGTGATAAATGTAGAAATGTCTTTACTTTCCAAGTCGGTACACTATGTCTGCAATTGCTCGAATTTCGAGATGTGACTTTTTAGTCATTTTGGATCTCTTACAATGAGGAATTTTAAAGTTTAATAGAGAGTATTGGATTTTTCCTACAAAAATGTATTGCTCATAAAATTATTAAATGTATTTAAAAAAATATATTAAGCTGTAAAAAATATTTAAGTAAATTTTAAATAGTCGAAATAAGCATTTAAAGACGGGGAGAGGAGGAATGGCTGAGGGAGTGGGGTGAAAACGGAACGTTTTAAAGGTTGGGTCGTTTGAGGTTCAGATGGAAGTTTTAGTTAAAAATATCGTAGGTCTGTAAGCAAAGTTCAACAGTTGCTTACAGTTCAATAGAATGTAAAGAAGACTGAAACAAAACAATGCCGTGTTCCATGTAATACAATGCCTAAGGAACGTGATGACTACAGCTGTCTGTATCATCTTGTTGACAGTATAGAATAAACTCTTATGAGTGTTGCTCTAGTGAATATTGTACTACACGGCGGTATTCTTACGTCTTACGCCACACAAGCAGCCGAGGCCGTTTTCCCGCCAAAAGAACATGTTTAAATATAATTTTCGTTTTTTTGTTGTATAATCAAAAGTATAAGTTTTTCATTTTAATATTTTATAGGATGTTCTATATGACGTACTTAAAGATAATGAAATAAAGAAAATTGTGCAAATACTCTATTTAATATAATCTATCTTTAGCATTGACAATATAAAATACGGGTAATGCCGTATTTATTCTTCTTTTATAAAATTGATCATACGTATCATAAGGTGTTATACGCGTTTATATGTAGGTGTTTCGTAATCTTTGAAACCTGTTACAAAAAATAAGCTCAGACTTTAAAGTAAATATCAAGGCCGTTTCCAAGCCTTGCGGTAGGGTTCATAACACTTATTCCTTCAGCACTTCAATCATTCAAACATAGGTCAAACAATAAAATCCGAACTATAGCTGATAATAAAATTTAACCTTGTCTATGTTAATACATAGACTGGTAAATAAATACCTGACTTAGCAGTATGTGCACAGTGAATTTCAGCTTGTTCCAGGATACTTTTTCGTGGTTAAGTTGAGGCCATTTTTATTATTTTTAGCTGAAAAAGTGTTTATATATATTATATATATATATATAATATATATATATATATATATAAATATAAAATATATATATATTATATATATATATATATATATATATATATATATAATATATATATATATATATATATATATATATATATATATATATATATATTATATTTGGCTCGTGGAACTCTTATCATGAGTTGACTGTGTTAAGCCTGGAGTATTGTTCCAGTGTAGCTGATAATTAGTTGCTAACCATCCTATAGTTAATCTAACACTGCTTTATTTATATTTCATTTTTAAATGTATTCTATTTACACTGTATTTTATTTATTTCCCTGTCAGTTCAATGAGTCTGATTTTTCTAGGTTCGTTTCGCATTTGATGATAATTTGACATCATTTGTATCAACTTTAATACATCGCCGACCAAAAATAAACCCGCGTAAAATGAGAGGGAAATGATAATAATCGACTGCGTCGGTCCAGTTTCATTTCACATGATGTATTTGGCGCTCTCTATACATTAACTATAAATAGATCTAAAGACTTATGAAACCCCACTGGAATAATATATAAGGAGGCAAAACATGTGCTCACCTCTCTTGTAGTATTAATTAATTTTTCCTCTCGAGTAATTCATAACCATTCAAGTATTGTGTCCGCATCCTAGAAATTCAGGTTTCTGATAAGACCTCAGTTTTGAATTTCTAGGATAAACACCATAATTGAATGGTTATAAATTACTTGAGAGGAAAAATAATTATGTGGGTGACTGGTGGCAATAAATTTAGTACGTTCACACACACTTTAGATCCGCGTATCGTATAGAGTACGATCTCTCAATAGGCGAATATATTAGCTGTATGAACCATGCGGAGGATGGGGATCGCATACGCTAGAACTAGGGAGATGAATCTAAATAGATCCCCCGATACGCTGTATGTACCTTTAGAGACGATCGTATTTAACGGGTATCCTTCTCGTCGAACTTTTATTTCACTTCTATATAACCGTTTTTGATCAAATAACTTTTGAAATATTATTTTTTTAGTGTAATTTTATTATTTTGCAAAGAAATCACAATTTTAATTAAATATATTGTTTTAAACTTTCTTATAACCAAAAGAGAACCTTCACTATACAAGACGCCATGTTTTGGCGGGATCAGTTATCACTCGATCGACTAAACAAATACGCTGCAAGAACAGTGAAGTTGACCGTATTGTATACGTATTCTATACGATCGCGGATCTAGAGTGTGTGTGTGAACGTACTAAATGTTATTACTATATGAAGACGGTCGAAGCGACTTTTGAAGGCGTGTTTGCAGTATAAATTTGGCGAATTGTATATTCGGATGACGAATGAAGCGAGTCCGAATAACGGAGGATGAGCGTAGCATATTCGATGTGGTGAGGAGATACGGATAGACAAAGCAGACAGATAGATAAAGTTCCGAGATACCCCGTTCCCGATTATTTTTTCTCTGTAAAATTACAACTTATTTAAAAAAATAACCAATTTAAATAATGACGGAAATAAAAATACCCGGGTAAGTTTGATGTTTTGAAACCTGTTCGATTCGAATTTGTTTCCTACAATATAAAACTCCGATACCTGTGATTAATTTGGAAATTAAAATTTTAAAATCCAGGTATAAAATTCGATCGTGATACTTTTCTAGTCAGCTATTAACTCGTCAAGACTTTTAAAAAACCAAACAGTTAAATTTATTAATCTACTGGACTAAGGAACCCAAGGGGGCATAGCCAACGACATTGGGTTTCCTACCCTTGATTCACTACTCTATCTCTGCTTCAAATTTAAAACATGGTCCTCGTATGTTTCTGGAGGATAAAATTGGATATCAGTAGTAAGTAGTAATATGGGGGGGGAGTGGTAGTAACTACCAGGCAAGTAGGCCATGTGGTTGGGCCCTTTTTGCCTAATCCTAGAGGCCCGTGCTGGGAATGAACCCATGACTAAAGTCCATTCATTCTGTGTATTGGTCGCGTACCTTAAACCACTACACCACGGGTGACTCTTAAAATTGGATATCAATCGAAAGTCTGTATCAAATTTTAGTTAATTTCCTTTGTTTCTCCGTTAATCAGCATTATATAATAATCCACAAGATTGGTTTAAGTTCCGAGCCTGGTGTTCAGCATTACTTAAATTTATATTATTTTTTGACCTAAAGTCAAAAAGAGAGATATATATATATATATAATATATATATATATATATATATATATATATATATATATGTGTGTGTGTGTGTGTGTGTGTGTGTGTGTGTGTGTGTGTGTGTGTGTCGTGTGTGTGTGGTGTGTGTGTATATGTGTGTGTGTATATATATATTATATATATATTATATATATATATATATATATATATAATATATATTATATATATATATATATATATATATATATATATATATATATATATATATATATATATATATAATTACAAAGGAAAAGTATAACATAGTGACTGGGAAGTCACTCGGGACTTCCCAGATTACTTTAAAAATGAAAATTTAAGTACAATATTTATAAAAAGTTGTTTTTTTTTGTTTCAGGTAATTCATAAGTTACTACAGGAAATAATCATATTTATTAGAATATATGTCAAAGTAAGGTCTTTATTTATTTTTTTAAATTTATTTATCACATTATTCTCCAGAATAATAGTTGGTAAGAAATAATGTTTAAGTAGGGGGTCGTTTCAATGTTTTTTGGGGTGATGAATCCAATCAAACTGGTTTGGAGTCGATAATTCTACTCAAAGCTAGGGTACCCAGGTTCGAATCTTGATACAGGTGCTACTTTTATCGTCTTAGGGATAAAGAAAATTAATAAATAAACAAAAAAAATAAATAAAATAATTTTGAAAAAACAAAATTACAATGTCTTTTTCATATTTTATTTATTACGTTTTCTTTAAGGAGAAAGGGAGATGGTATGAAATAATTAAAGTGAAATTAAAAGAAAGTAAATAAAGTCTAAACTGGTAAGTTATAGAAATTCTAAATACAACATCAAAAGAAAGATGATAAATTAAATCAAAAGAAATTCAAGTAAAAGAAGTTTTACGAGTAATAAAGAAAGTTGATAATTTAATCAGAGAAGTGAATGTACCAATGTATAACTTTTTAACTTGTTATATAGCACTTACCATTTAAAATAATAATAATTATAATAACGAATTTTAAATATTACTGGTTTTTAATTGCTAATAAGGTTATAGCACTCAAGTTACTGAGTGATAACGCGTTTTAAATTGCAAAGACGGTAAATCACTCAAATTACTACATGATATAATGCGTTTTAAATTGCAAAGACGGTAAATCACTCAAATTACTATATGAATAATGCGTTAATTAAATTGCAAAGGGGTAAATCACTCAAAATATTACTCATGATAATGCGTTTTAAATTGCAAAGAGGGTAAATCACTTCAAAATTAAACATGAGGCGTTTTAAATTGCAAAGAGAGGTTAAATCACTCAAATTACTACATGATAATGCGTTTTTAAATTGCAAAAGAGGGTAAATCACTCAAATTACTACATGATAATGCGTATTAAATTGCAAAGAGGGTTAAATCACTCAAATTACTCAGACAGATAAATGCGGTTTAAATTGCAAAATATGGTATACAGGCACTCAAGGTTACTTGATGGATAACGCGTGATTTAAATTAGCAAAGAAGGTAAATCGCTCAAATTCTCACAGATAAATGTCGTTTTATAAAATTTGCAATAAAGAAAGTTACAGGTCACATCAATGAGATTAACTACAGTAATTGACAGAACGTATTTAAAAATTGAAAAGAATGATTGGTTAACAAGCCACGGTCACGATAATAGAACGTAATAACGCGTTTTAAATTGCTAAAAAGATGGGTATCACTCAACATTATACATTGATAATTGCGTTATTAATTTGCAAATTAAAGTGAGCACAGCAATGGCATGGTAATGGGGAGTATTGACGCGTTTGTGAGAATTGAAAAATATGAGTACTTAGCACTCCAAGTTACTGAGTGTAACGTCTGTTTTAAATTGGCTAATTGAAGTAAATCACTCAAGATTACAATAGATAGATGCGTTTATATGTATAAAAATTATGGTCTAATACAAGCACTCAAAGTTACACTGAGTGATAACGCGGTGTTAAATTGCAAAGATGGTAAGTCACTCAGAATATACTACATCGGATAATGCGTTATGTAAATTTGCAAATTAAAGTTACAGCAATGTGCGGAAGCGTACATCAATGGTACTGCAGTAGGGATATCAGAATATATATTAAGAGTGAAAATATGAATAATACACACTTCAAGTCTCACACTGAGTATGAGAATAGCGTATTTATAGAATTCGCACAAGAAGGAGTAAGGTCATCAAATTATACATCAAAGATGCAAAACAGTTCTTGAATTGACAAATATAAGTTAATACAGCAACTAATTCGTTACAGAAGTATTGACGCTTTTAAATTGAGAAGTACGATTTAACAGCACTAAAGTAATACTGTAAGTGATAACGCGGTCTTACAATTGCACGAAGTTAGTAATCACGACAAAGATTACTACATGATAATGCGTGTTTTCTTTGAGAAATTGCATAGAAGTTGGGTAAGATCACACAAATTCCGACATGATAATGCGTTTAAATTGCGAAAGTGGTAATCACATCAAATTGCATAAATGTATAATGCTGTTATATATTACAAAGTTGGGTAAATACACAAATATACTAATTCATGACTAATGCGTATTTAAATTGCAAGTTGGTAAAGATCACACAAAATTTGAAACTACATGATAAAATGCGTTAAAATTGCCAAATTTGAGTAAAATCACCCACACAAAACTCCAATATTACCTTAAACGCATATGATAATGCAGTTATTAATTTCAAGTTGGTACACATGCACACAAACATTAACATATCATATGAGTTAATTGCGTTTCGAGATATGATGCAAAGTTGGTAAAGATCACAGAAAAATTAGCTGACATAGACTAATGCGTTTATAAAATTGCAAAAGTGGTAAATCACACAAATTACTAGCATGATATTAAGACGTTTAATTGATGCAAGTAGGGCTAAATCCACACAAATACTACTATAAAATCGCAGTTTATAATGAACAAAAGATTGGATAATCACACGGAAAGATGAATACGCTATGGATAATGCGTTTAAATTGCAACAGTTGGGAAACACACAAAATTACTTACAATGATAATGCAGTTTGTATTGCAAGACAGACATTATGGTACAAGCACTCAGAGTTACTGAGAAGTGATGTGATAACGACGTCCTGTAAAGATTGCAAATAAAGATGGGTAAAATCACTCAGACATTACTTAGCTATGATAATGCTGTTTTAAATGGTTGCAAGAGAAGAACTGGTTAAATCACTCCAGATTACTACATGATAAATGCTTTTAAGATTGCAAAATATGGTTACGAAGCACTCAAGTGTACTGAGTGGATAATCTGAGTTTTAAATCCTGCAAAGATGGCTTAAATCACTCAAATTACTATCATGATATAATAGCGTTTAAAATAGGCAAATAAGAGTACAGCACTCAAGTTCTGGATAATGAAGGGTTAATTATTCAAAAGAGAGATGGAGAGGTACTGATTACGCAGTTTTGTTGATATTAAGGTTATAATCCAATATGAGTATTCTGTCCTAACTAGCTTTAAGTTAAATATGAAAGATCCCGGGAATGACAATTTTAATATGATAAAGAATAACATCGCTTTATTTGACAACGCACGGACGCATTAAGATATTCCTTAAGGAATTTTGCAGGAGGAATAGGTCTAAAATAATATAAAATACGGCCTTCTGGCCCAGTAAGCCGCTACGCGGCCGGCGCTATCGCGCTCGTCCCGCTCAGCAGGCGTCGAAGACCCACCTAGGAGGCAGTGCTTCGTGGCCCGGGGCTCCCTGTTGCGCTTTGCGGCCACATTGTTGTTGTTTGTGTATTATGTGGTTGTATTCATTCATTGTTCTATGTCTAACATGTGCATTGTGCCATGTAATCTAAGCGAGAGTTTACGGAGCGCTTCCACCAGGAGCGGCTTCGAGAAGGGACGCTGATAGGCTTTCATACAATTTGATCTTACTAAATTAAAGATTTAGTAATTTAATACTCTATATATTAATAGTATTAGTGTATATAAAAATTAAGAAATATATAAACAACAAACAAGAAGGATATAATTAATAAATTCACTGATTTTATGTTTTTAACAATAAAAATAAACCGTTCTCGTCACTAAAGATGTCTGATTGAGCTAGCAACCGTGTCGACAAATCAGGATTATTAGAAAATGACTTCGACATATAAAGCAACTCTCAACTCTCTACTTACTTAATGATGAGATTTATATAATTTAAAGAAAATAGTCAAATTTATTTTTGCAACACAACTTGTTTATTTGCAGTAAATCTAAGGTTGAAAAAAAGTATATCCTCATGTACTTATAATTAAAATAAAAAATACCGTTTGGCGTTACTTTAGGATTAGTTACGATGAGGCATGAAACAGTGCGGCCATTCAGTATTATAGAATAAAGCCTTCAGACTCATCTAATAAAGAACTATCTTCGATGTTCTTCCTCGTGTACCGGGTGCTGATAGCTTCGTAGCGTGGTTCAGTGAGCCATTTGGCCCTGCTCTTCTTAGGAGAATGTAGGCCCTTACCAGTTCGATGCAGCAAAGAGTGAGAGGGCTCACTATTAATATACTAATTCCCCACACTCATAACACTATTGAAACCCAACAGATATGATACGAGTACTTTGACCTGACGTATACATAATATACAAGATTAATATTATGTATACCAATTGACGCCATTTGTGATGGTTCAGATAAAGCTGAAATTGGTCTTTAATCGAAAGATATCAGAAGCCGATCTACCTAATACTATGTATACCACTTGTTTGTAAAAGCCAATTTTAAGTTTCCTAAAAAAAATTTTTGTTCATAAGACTGCATGATAATTATATAGGTTGATAAACGTAGGCATAATGTTTTGATAAAGACAATAGGGCTGCCTAAACCTCCATAAACAATCTACGCCAAGATTTGCTAGAGTTATCGTGTTATCAAGTAATTGAAGAACGCCTTCGAAGAGTTAAGTTACGCATGACGGAAAAGGTAATAACTGAGGCTTACAACATATATATATAAACAGTATATAAATCTAATATAAGAAAAGTATGAAATAGTCAGTAATATACTAGCTTATATCATATAATAGGATATAATATAGGTATAAGGTAGTATAACTTACATAGTATATATTAAACTTATTTGTTTCGCATACATTCATTTGTTATCAGGAAGCAATAGGAACCAGTATTACTCAACATCACTCCACCCTCAACTTCCGTAACATCGAACATTAATCCTCATAAGCGAATCAATTTTTAACATACTGAAAATCGCCATAGAAACTAATCCTAATGGTGAGCTTCGGATTAGTAATCTTTTTCAAGCTTAAACATAATAATATAACAA
>JACMZG010001870.1:48073572-48078891 GCA_018340805.1 Microvelia longipes | reverse complement strand
TTCTATATCCCTACAGACTCTGATTTTGTCCGATTTAACCCCAGAAATAATAAACCTAAACGGATAATTTAAAGAAACATTTTACAAAAAAAGAGTTAATTTAGTGAGTTATTATTTATTTTTGTGAGTAAATAAAATTAATGAACAATTAATAAATTAAAACACCAGAATGTTGTAAATCAGCTTGTTATCAGTTTATTTAAATACCTGTTACAACTAATTTAAACAATTTAATGTCATAAACATAATGAAAATTCGCTAAAAGGTAATTTGTGTGAGTCTGTGCAAAATAAAATTATTTTAAAAGTAACATTAATTAACGATAAATAAAATAAAACACAATATTTGTGATTTTCACCTTCTTATCACTCAATTTAAATACTCTTGACCACCCAACAAACCCTATTTTCAATGAAATAGTGATTCTACTGAATCACTATTTCATACGCCCTAAAATTAATTGAATCAAAGAACTTTTAGAAAAAAATTTTAAAAAATAATCGTTGCAAATAAGAAAAACCAAAAAACCTCTTTAAGGACTTTAACAACCTTAGAATAATATTATATATAGAAGGAAGCACTAGCAATAGTCTTAAGTAATGTTGCCGTTGCCACATTAACAATATACAATTTTCTTATAAAAAGTTGGCAATACTTCCGGTTGCTGAATTATTATGTTCTATTATTAAGTAATGTTGATTATTTATAAAATATAATATTTAGTGGGGCTCAGGGGCTCTGTGTAACCTCATTGAAACCTCCTCCAAGAGGGAGTTAAGGTTATAATTAATCAATTGTTTTCGGCTTCCCGCAGATTGTTTGTGTTGTGATTTGTATTTTAAACATTCTACTATATAATTTACTGTTTTTTGTTCTGTTTATTTGATGAAAATGATAATCGAATGTGGTCAGGTTATTCGATGTTTCAAAATTCAACCAATAGGGCCCCTCTAGTACGATCACCCTTTCGTTATCAATTTCTTGTCAGCGACGGTCGCTGCTACGGACTTTGAATCGCGAATATAAAATAATTAGTGGCAATTCTTGTTCCTAACCACTACTTACCTTATTATTTATTTATTTCACAATACAACGTAATAAAAAAATATTACTAGGTTGTAAAATATGATACGCCTGTCAGATGTGACGTGTTAATTGACGAACGCTATGTTGTTAACGAAAGTTGTTAAAGAACGTAATTGATGTCTATCTATGAAATAAATTTTATTGGTTATTTCCTGTACGCCCCACTCATCCCCGTTCTCTTTCTTATTTAGAGAACAAAACGACTGTCTATGTGTTATTACTTATTACAGATATCCGTTTGTGAGTTTCCCTATTGACATGACTACGGGAGGGAGTGAAGATCCGTGTTTTACTTTAGGTTAGAAAAAGAAAAGACATTTCAAATTTATCTGTTAATATATCTTTATTGCTTTAATAAATATCGGGTATAAAGCATAGAGATATATACTAGAGGGGACATAGCCTATCAATGCATTGAGAGGCCTGAAATATCCGTTGGTGGCTCTCAGGGGCTCTGTGTAACCTCATTGAAACCTCTTCCAAGAGTAAGTTAAGGTTAAAATAAGTCAAATGTTTTCGGCTTCTAGCACATTGTTTGTGTTTTGATTTGTATTATAAGTTACTGTGATTCTGTACTGATTATTAGATTGTATTTACAAGTGAAGGTGGTCAGGTTACTTTTTTTATGTTTTAAAATTCATCCTATAGAGCCCCTCTATTAATAATATCTCTATGGTATGTGGTACCTCGGAAGCTTTCTTCATGACATCGGATTCGCTACGCTCATGTTTACTACTTCGCTCGCTCGTTTTCAGAATACAAGGATGACCCAATTTATACTGTAATTGGGAAAATAAAAAAACAAGTCTCTCTACTGATGTTTCAGTATAATGACAAAGCCAGCTTTTCAAACTTAACAGTCCATCATCAGTACCGGCGAGATGCAAAGAAAGTGTTAAAGAAACGGAAGTGATTGAGTCGTCCAACTCGTTAAAATCGACGAGACGTGATTTCTCGTGAAGTCTGAAAAGCTGGCTTGTCATTATACTTAAACATCAGTGGAGAGACTTGGTTTTTATTTTTCCTTATATCTGGACTCCACAACTCTATTTTTTATTATACTGTAATTGGTCATCAGACTTGCTTCGCTCGTTCAAGGTTCCTTTGTGTAGCGGCCAAGACGCATTGCTCCAACGCCGCGTCTTGTCCGGATAGGGAAGTAGCTGAAGACTTTTTGTTTAGTAGATAAATGGGTGAGAAAGGTTATTTATTTTTCTCTAATGTTAAGCAAGGCGAATCCTAAGATGTACTAAATCATTAAGTAGGTGATATATATATATATATATATATATATATATATTATATATATATATATATATATATATATATATATATCATTTTGATACTACCGAGTTTTGCAAAACATAAATAGTTGACGCAATGTAATTGTGCGAGAGACACCAAGGAAAAGAAACAAGCAAAATGCAATGCTACATCTGGGAACTGTTCCATCATTCGACATTCGTCATCATTGATGGCTCGACATACTCTCATGTTTCACTCTGTTTCGTTACGTCTAACTCATCAGGGCGCCGACTGAGCCTGAACTCACTCTGACCTTCAATTAATTCCGAAGAATATAATGTGAAGTACTTATTATCATCATAGGTGATATATAAATTTAGGTGGCATATACATATTCTGCGAGGTCGACCGAAGGAATTTGAATCCGAGTTGGTGAGGATCTGCAAAGAGAATCAGATAGTATTGAGAATAGTTCCAAGTTACACCATACCTGATTTTTTCCACTTAATAGTGTTTATTTCAAATACTATATCCTGGATTTAAGTAGGTGTGTCCTGATCTGCTTGCAGGTAATTTTAATAATGGAATAATCCGATATAATTTACGTAATATTTTAAATACCACGCGTAGTACTAGTGTTAGTGCGAAATAAATATCTAAGACAATATTATAACATTCTTTTAGTATTATGTAATTAAAAAGATCGTTCTTAAGAAGGAATAAGCTTACTTTTATATGGTTTTGAGTAACTTTTACAAACAGACTTGAAAAACAGTGCGCGAGTGTACAAATAAGAAATAAAACATGACCAACCGCTACAATATAAAATCGATTATAATTGTTATAGAAAATTAAGCAAATTTTTAACAAAAAATCGTGATAAATGTAGAAATGTCTTTACTTTCCAAGTCGGTACACTATGTCTGCAATTGCTCGAATTTCGAGATGTGACTTTTTAGTCATTTTGGATCTCTTACAATGAGGAATTTTAAAGTTTTAATAGAGTATTGGATTTTTCCTACAAAAATGTATTGCTCATAAAATTATTAAATGTATTTAAAAAAATATATTAAGCTGTAAAAAATATTTAAGTAAATTTTAAATAGTCGAAATAAGCATTTAAAGACGGGGAGAGGAGGAATGGCTGAGGGAGTGGGGTGAAAACGGAACGTTTTAAAGGTTGGGTCGTTTGAGGTTCAGATGGAAGTTTTAGTTAAAAATATCGTAGGTCTGTAAGCAAAGTTCAACAGTTGCTTACAGTTCAATAGAATGTAAAGAAGAAGACTGAAACAAAAACAATGCCGTGTTCCATGTAATACAATGCCTAAGGAACGTGATGACTACAGCTGTCTGTATCATCTTGTTGACAGTATAGAATAAACTCTTATGAGTGTTGCTCTAGTGAATATTGTACTACACGGCGGTATTCTTACGTCTTACGCCACACAAGCAGCCGAGGCCGTTTTCCCGCCAAAAGAACATGTTTAAATATAATTTTCGTTTTTTTGTTGTATAATCAAAAGTATAAGTTTTTCATTTTAATATTTTATAGGATGTTCTATATGACGTACTTAAAGATAATGAAATAAAGAAAATTGTGCAAATACTCTATTTAATATAATCTATCTTTAGCATTGACAATATAAAATACGGGTAATGCCGTATTTATTCTTCTTTTATAAAATTGATCATACGTATCATAAGGTGTTATACGCGTTTATATGTAGGTGTTTCGTAATCTTTGAAACCTGTTACAAAAAATAAGCTCAGACTTTAAAGTAAATATCAAGGCCGTTTCCAAGCCTTGCGGTAGGGTTCATAACACTTATTCCTTCAGCACTTCAATCATTCAAACATAGGTCAAACAATAAAATCCGAACTATAGCTGATAATAAAATTTAACCTTGTCTATGTTAATACACTGGTAAATAAAATACCTGACTTAGCAGTATGTGCACAGTGAATTTCAGCTTGTTCCAGGATACTTTTTCGTGGTTAAGTTGAGGCCATTTTTATTATTTTTAGCTGAAAAAGTGTTTATATATATATATATATATATATATATATAATATTATATATATATATATATAAATATAAATATAATTATATATAAATATATATATATATATATATATATATATATATAATATATATATATATATATATATATATATATATATATATATTATATATTTGGCTCGTGGAACTCTTATCATGAGTTGACTGTGTTAAGCCTGGAGTATTGTTCCAGTGTAGCTGATAATTAGTTGCTAACCATCCTATAGTTAATCTAACACTGCTTTATTTATATTTCATTTTTAAATGTATTCTATTTACACTGTATTTTATTTATTTCCCTGTCAGTTCAATGAGTCTGATTTTTCTAGGTTCGTTTCGCATTTGATGATAATTTGACATCATTTGTATCAACTTTAATACATCGCCGACCAAAAATAAACCCGCGTAAAATGAGAGGGAAATGATAATAATCGACTGCGTCGGTCCAGTTTCATTTCACATGATGTATTTGGCGCTCTCTATACATTAACTATAAATAGATCTAAAGACTTATGAAACCCCCACTGGAATAATATATAAGGAGGCAAAACATGTGCTCACCTCTCTTGTAGTATTAATTATTTTTCCTCTCGAGTAATTCATAACCATTCAAGTATTGTGTCCGCATCCTAGAAATTCAGGTTTCTGATAAGACCTCAGTTTTGAATTTCTAGGATAAACACCATAATTGAATGGTTATAAATTACTTGAGAGGAAAAATAATTATGTGGGTGACTGGTGGCAATAAATTAGTACGTTCACACACACTTTAGATCCGCGTATCGTATAGAGTACGATCTCTCAATACGGCAATATTAGCTGTATGAACCATGCGGAGGGGATCCGATCGCATACGCTAGAACTAGGGAGATGGAATCTAAATAGATCCCCCGATACGCTGTATGTACCTTTAGAGACGATCGTATTTAA